>JAHKKF010525773.1:0-27713 GCA_019740295.1 Labeo calbasu
GTATTTTTGATCAAATAAATGCAGTCTTGATGAGCATAAGAGACTTCTTTAAAAAACATTACAAGTCTTACTGATCCCAAACTTTTGAGCGGTAGTGTGTGTACATATGTATATATATATATATATTTATATCTCAAAGTGGGATCACAGTATCAGAGACCAATAACAAATGTTTCTACTTAGAATTTTATTTCATAAAATGTTATTTTTTTTAAGTTTAACAATACAACAAATACATTATATATTATAGACAATTAATAAAAAGTAAATAATATATTTACAAAATTAAATTAAATAATATCTATCTAAATTAATATAACACTTTGATTGAAAAGTGACATGAATTTGAGATTTTTTTAAAAGTATATATGTGACCTTGGAGCACAAAACCAGTCATGGGTAGCGCAGGATTATTTGCAGCAACAGCTTTTGTATGGGTCAAAATGATCTTTGTTTTTTTTTTTAATGCCAAAAATCATTAGGATATTAGGTAAAGATAATGTTCCATAAAGATATTTGCTACTGTAAAAAAATCAGAACTTAATTTTTGATTAGTAAAATGCATTGCTAAGAACTTCATTTCAATGACTTTAAAGGTGATTTTCTCAATATTTTGATTTTTTTTGCACCCTCAGATTCCAGATTTTAGCTGTATCTCGCCCAAATATCGTCCAATCCTAACAAACCATACATCAATGGAAAGCTTATTTATTTAAAAAAAAAAAAAAAAAACACCCATATGACTGGTTTTGTAGTCCAGGGTCACATATGAGTAGTTGTCCCACTTTTGCTTTATTGACAGCAAGCTGTTTTCTTGTTTTCATTTCTTCAAAACTCTAAAACTATTTATTTCCCGGATTAAATCAGATGTTCCATCCCAGATTTTCAATGTGGTCTCAGACATTTCGACCCCACTGTACATCTGACATTTTATGTCTATGAGTGCTTACCAAGTATGAAATATATGTCATAACCAACTTACATAAATGTAAAGAAGATTTCTGCGACGGGTCATGCGGTCATCTGCTACCTACAGCAAATAAATACAAGGAAATTATATCACAAGCAGCCGATGCATGTTGAGTTGGTGTGTACTCTTAAGCTTATTGCGTAATACACATTGTTGATAAGCATTTGGACAGCGGTTTATATAACAGCCAACGCCGAAGGCCTCAGAGTGGGAGACGGTGTATGATATGGCGCCCCCTGTGGGCCAAAAACTGACCTGAATTATAATTAGTAAAACACAGTGTGAACATAACTGCCTCGATATTACATGTGTTAAACATTTAACTTTTTGTTCAATAGATTATCGTACAGAAACTCATACATTATCCTTTGGAAGGGTTTCATGTCAGCTCTGCAAGTTAAAAACTTCAATATCCTGAGTGAAATAGCTTTTTCCAATAATACAAGGCTAATAAAGAATTCCTCTGCATGAATTATTCCACAGGAGAATGTGGGAGGAATTTCATGACTGACTCTCTTAAGAACAGCTTTAAACATCAGTGTTTGTACTGTATAATATAGATACAGTCTATCTGATGGTGGTTTTTACCAGAAGATTTGTACTCAGTCATTTGTTCCTCATTTTTACTATGAAAGAATCCAAAAAACTAGTCAAAATTCACTCATAGCCTTATAACAGCAGGTTTTTATGTAGATTGGGAATGCTCGAAATCACCCGCCGAGCTGAACGCTCCTCTCTTTTCTCATTTACAACCTTGTCAAACATTTTCGCTCTAGAAATAAGAACTGAATAGACTGCATTAGCAGCAGAAAACTATTGCTTTTCCATGACGCCACATTGAGTAGAACAAGACAAATGGCCTAAATGGCCTTTACTAGAGTGATGGTTGTTGAATGGTGTTACATACAGGCTAAGACATGCAATCCTCTCTCGATGTAAGACTTTGAGGGTTTTTTCGCTTCTTTTATCATCTGGCAGAAGCAAATCAGGGTGTCAGATTAACTCAGATCTTCAACATGCTGCTAAAAAAACAACACTTTAGATGATATATATAAAAACATTAAACCTAAAAGCATTTAGGTGATCATTTCCTTACCAGGTTTTTAATGAATGATCAGTTTGTTGCTCAAATGATTGCTGATTAAACTGGAAAAATGTTCATCTTGGACTTTGTCAACGTATTCAATAAATGCAACCGCAGACGTTCGTCTGAGATACTGCAGCGCTGATGCATTTGTTAAACAAAACACAATACAGCCATATCTGAATTCATGAGATCACGTTATATATAGCCATATCACCAAAATGGCTATAAAACCAGTCTGTTATAAAGCATTAAGGCACTATATGACTTTTAGTCATTATGCTTTTCTGTTAATAAAGCTGCTTTGAAATGATCTGTATAATGAAAGGCACTATACAAATAAATTTGACTTGACGCGTGTTTCCAGATTTCCAGATTTAAGGCCTGGCAGCTCATAAAGAGCACAATAACTTTGCTTTGACAGAATTCACATTCTAATCCCATCGCAGACATTTTCTTTGAAAGCCAAAAACAACTTACACATAATTTTTTGCAACTAAGGCTCATTCCTCAAATCACCCATCATCACACTTCCAGTTAAAAAAAACTAACGGATTGTTTTTACAAGGAAACATCTGACTATAATTTGATGACCTGAATACATTTCTGTGAAGTTCCGAGGAAACGAGAGAGCGAGAATGAAAGTAACAGCAGGAGTGTGATAAAAAAAAGATTTGGAGTTGATGAGAAAAAGAAGACAAACAGATCAGGATGCAACAGAGGGAGGGAAAGAGATAAAGAGATAGAGAGATAGAGAGACAGATCATGAGATCTGGCAAGCTTTTGGGCTGCATCTGTATCTGTGACGAGTCCAGACGGTGTAGCTAGACTGGGGAATCACCCAACCACACACACACACACACACACACAGATGGTTTATCTCTGCACTAATGATGCTGAAAATGTCAAATGAACCCAAAGTGACTGCTAAACAAAACGTCCCACTTCCGATTTATGACTTTTTCGTCTTTCAGTCAAACAAAAACTTCAACAGTCATACGAAACCACTAAGCAATTATTCAGTAGTGCATGAATGTACATTCAGCATCACACTCATCACTTTTTGGTCAACAACCATTTTCCTATCGAGAGTCATGGTAAACAATTTTAGTAAAGTAACAGTAGTTATTGTAATAGGTATCATGAGCTAACAATGAATAATTTTAAAGGGTTTATTCATCTATATTTATATTAATTAGTAAATACATGATTGTTCACATAATACATGAACTAATGCTGACTTTAATCATTTAATTCTATTTTATTAAATGTATAAATATATTTATGAAATTCACAAAATACAAATCAAATATTACATTTAAATATGTACTTATAAAATTAACAAAATAGCAGAAAGACTTTAAATATAAATGTATAGAAATGTTTAATTAATATAAGTAATATATTTATTTGTATAAAACAAAATATAACAAAACATAAAACATTTTTTTTAAACATTTCAAATAAATAAATAATAGTAGATTTGTAATAATAATAAACAAAGGAAAGTGGTGCCTGAATATATTTTATCATTATACCATAAATTATCACATATAATGTTTAGCCTTCAAAAAAAAAAAAAAAAGGTCATTTTAATAGGCATCATGAGCTAACAATTAATTTAATTTAGAGCATTTATAATTCTGTATAAATGGTAAATACATGATTGTTCACATTGTTTGTCCATAATACATTAACTAATGTTAACTTTAATAAATAAACATAAAAAAGAAATAGTATATTTAAAAAATGTATTTATAAAATTAACAAAATAAAAAATAAGACTCTACCTTAAATAAAATGTATATAAAATTAAGAAAACCCCATTATATTATATTATATTATAAATATATAACAAAAACTAAAATAAAAGTAAAACAGAAATAAACAAAAATAAGACACTACCTTTATTAAAAAAAATAAAAGTATATTTATAATATTGATAAAATATTAACAATAAAAAATGAAAAAAATGTTTTATTAAATTTTATTTAATACATTTTATTAAAATGTTATATAACAAAATATAACAAAAACAGAATAGGAATAAACAAAACAATAAATAATACACTACCTTTAAATATTTCAAATAATTAAATAAATAATAAAATAGTATATTTATAATACTGATAAACTATTACAAATAAAAAATAAATAATAAAAGAGTGTCTTTTAAGTGTGTCACCTGAATATCTTTTATCATTATACCATAAATTATCACATATAATAATACATGAACTAATGTTAACTTTAATAAATATAAAAAAATACAATAGTATATTTATAATTTACAAATGTATTTATAAATTAATTAACAAAATAACAAAAAAAATAAAAATAAAAAAATAAGACTCTACCTTTAAATATAAATGTATATATAATTAAAAAATATATTATTATTATATTATATTATATTATATTATATTATTATAAATATATAACAAAATCTAAAATAAAGGTAAAATAGAAAAACAAAAATAAGACACCTTTAATTATTTAAAAAAACAATAGTATATTTATAATATTGATAAAAAAAATAGAACAGAATTAAACAAAAATTATACGCAACCTTTAAATATTTAAAATAATTAAATAAATAAATAAAAGTATATTTATAGTATTGATAAACTATTAAATAATAATAATAATAATAATAATAATAATAATAATTAAAAAAGTGTCTTTTAAGGGTGTCGCCTGAATATCTTTTTTCATTATCCCAGAAATGATCACATATAATGTCTAGCCTTGAAAAAAATAAACCACCATAGTGGTCTATATGACTGAAATGCATTCCAAGTGTTCTTAAGTTATGATAACTTGGGTGACCTGTTGCTTTAAGGATGATTTGACTTTCCAATATGATCAAAACTTCTACCAGACCACAAATCAGACCACATACCGTAACTCTAGAAGTAGTCCACATTGTGTTCCTCAAGTGGTGCTCTCAGGCATTGATCTGGGAGGGGTGTCATCTTTAAGCTCATAATGACTGGGGCAGGGAGGAGCGCTGGAACACCTGATCCTGATCTGCCGTTTGGAGCCAAGTGTCAGCCAGAGGGAATTTAATACTGACACTTTCAGACAGAGTGATCTAGAGGAGACAGAATGGGGTTTATCTTCACCTCAGGAACATGCCAGCAGCTACATTCAAACAGATTTACACCTTACAGCTTCAATAAGTGATTTATATTCAGAGAAAACTGCTTAAGACTAAATAGTCTTGGATTTTCAGAAAACGTTTTCAAACGAGTCAAACTCCACAAGACATCTTCATGAGTGCACTAGTCAATTAGCATGCAATACGAAGACTTTGATACTTGTCGTAACCCAAAAAATCAGGCCACACACGATTAGCTAAGACTTTGAGTTAGGCTTGTTCTGATTACAACAATAGGACACTAACTGAGGGAATTAGCAAGTTAGCATTAAGCTCTGCAAAAACAACTAACAGGTTGCCTTTAAAAACGACTCATGTAGACATAATCAAACAACAATTAAGTTCAAATCTTTGTTTCCTACTGAAAATGGCTGGCAAAGCAAATCTAGCATTATGGTTTTGTCTTACCTCACTACACAATAGTGCTCAAAATGCCAACAATCATTGTGGTACCATGTCATTAGCATTTAACATGAACTGAAAAACAAAGCATCGCCAAAATCCATATGGGCAAAATCTGGCAGCCATCTTGGAGTAATTAGGGCTGCTGCTCCAAACTGGACCTTAATCCACGTCTAAATGGACAATAGGATCCCTGTTAGTGGCCATTGGTAGTTGCACCATCTGTCCAAGTGATACAGTCTGCAGCAAGCAATACAATGGTGACATTGTACCATTTAATGTCAGACATAATTAGTATTATTGTTGTTAATGGTACAAGATAATTGGGAGTTGGAGGCCACAGATGAACCTGACACCCTCTGGTGGTGCACCACAGGCTAATGAAGCTCTCCGTGCCCGGGACGGATGCCAGGCCAAAAACTGACATCATCAGCTCATTCAGGGCCGCTGATTACACAACCAGACTTTTAGTTTCAGGAGTGAAGTTTTAGAGGGTATTGAAACACATTATTGAAAGTTAATGGCAAACCAAAATCTGAATGGGTCAAAAAATGAAAATTCTGGCATTATTGACTCGCCCTCATACTGTTCCAAACCCATATGCTGTTATTTTTCCAGTAAAGTATAAAATTAGAATTTAGAAGAATCTTCACACATTTAAAACTACAAAAGTTGTGTGTTCACAAAAATCAATGCCAAATGCCTTGCGTCGCTCATATGTGACCCTGGATCACAAAACCAGTCATAAGGTTCAATTTTTCAAAATTGAGATTTATGCAATAAATAAGCTTTCCATTGATGTATGGTTTGTTAGGATAGGACAATATTTGGTCGAGATACAACTATTTGAAAATCTGGAATCTGTGGGTACAAAAAAACATTGAGAAAATTGTCTTTAAAGTTGTCCAAATAAAGTTCTTAACAATGTATATTACTAATTAAGTTTTTATATATTTACAGCAGGAATTTTACTAAATATCTTCATGGAACATGATCTTTACTTAATGTCCTAATGATTTTTGCCATAAAAAAAAGAATAATTTTGACCCATACAATGTGTTTTTGGCTATTGCTACAAATATACCCCAGCGACTTAAGACTGGTTTTGTGGTCCAGGGTCACATATGTGCATGGCAGTGATATTTCATTCAACAGCTACAGTAGTTGGATTTCAACCTATTCCTCACATATAGACTAATTTGGAGTAGATGTCACAGTTACGTCACTTGCAGCTGCATGCATAATGGCTGCAGAAAAACACTGGTAACAAGTGGAAGTAAATGGGTAAAATCCATGGAATAAGAGAAAAAACTATTTTTTGTGCCTTTTGGTGTCAAAATCGGAATGCAAATAATTTTTATAGAACACTGTCATCGAAGATGCCATTTGAAGCTAAATGCATATGTTTAAAAGGGTCCTTTAAATGGTTGGGGGGTGGGTAAGGACGAGGTGAGGGATTAGTCTAACTTTAGCGATGCAGTGCGGAGAGCAGCTTCTGAGACACTTCAACGAGCCGCAGCGGCAGGTATAGGTATAACCACAAGCATTGACTAGAGTGGCCGCGATCTACTCCGGTGGCTGCGTCACAGCCATAACGCGCTGCAGACGTGAACAGTTTGTGGTAAGAGATTTTTTCATCATAAAGTGTAGATAGCTTCGCTTATAACACGAGTGTTTTTTGAAATGCATAAACTTGCACTAGGCTAGGCTAATCAGTGATGATGTTCTTTGATAATGTTAATGTTAGGCTGCTTTTAGCCTTATGCTGGAGCTGGTTTTGGGAAATTAAACTAAGTATGTAAACAATTAAATAAATTAGCACAATAATATCATGTATCGGTGATCTCGCAGGCTGAGGATAGGACCCAACACTACTGTAACGTATTATATACTCACCCTCCATGCATCCTAGGTGTACATGACTTGCTTCTTTCAGACGAATGCAATTGGAGTTATATTAAAAATTATCCTGGCACTCCCAAGCTTTGGAACGGCATAAACGGGTGTTTCTCTTCATCAGTCCAAAACAAGTCCAATAAAGTGCATCAATCCATAATAAAAAGTGCCTCACATAGCTCCGGGTGGTCAATAAAGGCCTCCTGTAGTGAATCGATGTGCTTTTGTAAGAAAATATCCATATTAAAGAATCACTTTAATCTAGTTTGCGCTAACAGTTATACACTGAACTTGCTGCTTTGACAAGGGACGTGGCAGTACTGAAACACCGTCTAAGCTGTTGGCCAATCGCAATGCAGTGGGACAGCTAACCAATCACAACACATTTCATTTTTCGGAAGGCGGGCCTACATTAATGCGTTTTTTGAATCACCAAGCAGGAGAGCATGTTCTAGTACACCCCAAAACAAAATCAAGACTTTGTAAAACAGCATATTAGAACCCCTTTAAATGTACATAGCAGAAAAACACCCCCAAAGCATAATGTTTCCACCTCCATGTTTGACGGTAGGGATGGTGTTCTTGAGGTCATAGGCAGCATTCCTCTTCCAAACATGGTGAGTTGAGTTGATGCCAAAGAGCTCGATTTTGGTCTCATCTGACCACAACACTTTCACCCAGTTCTCCTCTGAATCATTCAGATGTTTACTGGCAAACTTTAGACGGGCCTGTACATGTGCTTTCTTGAGCAGGGGAACCTTGTGGGCGCTGCAGGATTTCAGTCCTTCACGGCGTAGTGTGATACCAATTGTTTTCTTGGTGACTATGGTCCCAGCTGCCTTGAGATCATTGACAAGATCCTCCTGTGTAGCTCTGGGCTGATTCCTCACCGTTCTCATGATCACTGAAACTCCACAAGGTGAGATCTTGCATGGAGCCCCAGACTGAGGGAGATTGACAGTCGTTTTGTGTTTCTTCCAGTTGCGAATAATCACACCAACTGTTGTCACCTATTTACCAAGATGCTTGGCGATGGTCTTGTAGCCCATTCCAGCCTTGTGTAGGTCTACAATCTTGTCTCTGACATCCTTGGACAGCTCTTTGGTCTTGGCCATGTTGGAGAGTTTGGAATCTGATTGATTGACTGCTTTTGTGGACAGGTGTCTTTTAAACTGGTAACAAGCTGAGATTAGGAACACCGCCTTTAAGAGAGTCCTCCTAATCTCAGCTTGGTACTTGTATAAAAGACACCTGGGAGCCAGAAATCGTGCTGATTGATAGGGGATCAAATACTTATTTTCACTCATTAAAATGCAAATCAATTATAACTTTTTCGAAATGCATTTTTCTGGATTTTTTTTCTCACTGAGTTTCTCAACTCTCACTGTTCAAATAAACCTACCATTAAAATTATAGATTGATCATTTCTTTGTCAGTTGGAAAAACATACAAAATCAGCAGGGGATCAAATTATTTTTCCCCCACTGTAGCTATCACATGATTTGACTTTGAAAAGACTTTGAATACAAAGTATGAGTTTTGTCTAACAATTTTGACAGCATTAATATATGCCATTCAAAATGTGGGATCAGTAAGATTTTTAATGTTTTTTAAATGTTTTTTTTGTTTGATCAAAAAATCCAAAACTCTAATATTGTGAAATATTTTTTCAATGTGAAATATGTTTTCTATGTGAATATTTTTTAAAATGTAATTTATTCCTGTGATGCAACCTGCATTTTCAGCATCATTACTCCAGTCGTCAGTGTCACATGATTCTTCAGAAATCATTCTAATATGCTAATTTACTTTCAGTGTTGAAAACAGTTGTGCTGCCTAATATTTTGTTGATACTTTTTCAGGATTCTTTAATAAATAAAAGTTAAAAGAACATCATTTATGTAAAATACAAATCTTTTATAAACTACCATTTAAAAGTTTGTGTTCAGTAAATTTTTATTCATTTTATTTTTAAAGAAATTAATACTTTTATTCACCAAGGATGTGTTAAATTGATAAAAAGTGATAGCAAAGACTTTTTATTATTAGAAAATATTCATATTTTGAATACATGCTGTTTTTTTTAACCTTTTATTCATCAACGAATCCAGAAAAAAACTGGTTCCAACCTTGATAATAAAAGTAATAATTCAGCATATTAGAATGGTTTCTGAAGGATCATGTGACACAAGACTGGAGTAATGGCTGATGAAAATTCAGCTTTGCATCACAGAAATAAATTATATTTTAAAATATATTAAAATAGAAAACTATGATTTTAAACTGTAATACATATTTCACAATATTATTGTTTTTTCTGTATTTTTGATTAAGTAAATGCAACCTTGATGAGCATAAGAGAATTCTTAAAAAAAAAAAAACATAAAAAATCTTATATATATAGAAATCGCATATGTAATACATTCTTCCTACACAAGCTTCAAAATTACAAAATTAAAAAAAAAAAAAAAACATACAACCATAATTCGTTTTGAAGTCATGAAGAACATACTGAAAAGCTAGTCAGGGAAAATCATTCCCTCTGGAGCTTATCCTTTCATATATTTTGACTTTTCATTAAATAGATAAGAATAAATTCCTTTTACTCCGCAAGACAAAGCCCTCACAATGACCAAGATGCCACCACAATCTGGGAGGTCGAGTAGCAGCATATGTGTCGCCTGAAGGAAGTCAGCTGTGAGCTCCTTTACACAAGTTGCTTGAAGGCAGATCCACACTGATTGTGAATACCTAACATTGTGTGTTAGTAATTTGGTTACAAGTTACTTTTACCTATCAATAATGCGGCACTCCTCGCCTTAACACATTCTACCACGATTCTCCCTCAACATCAGTGCCAAGCTATTACACACATTCTGTCTGGTCATGCTTAAAAGGCCTCAGAATATTTATCTCATCACCATTACAACTGTTACTGTGATGGACAAATTGGATCACCCACAGAAACACACAGCCAATAATGGCTTTTATGAAATGTGCAACCATGTTATTAGTTAGAATGGTTAACTGCACAATTACTATGTGCAGTTGAGTTGGGCATGTTTGATGTGACATCTAATCTTGCTTACCCTTGATCACCCTTGAATCCCGACGGTCTTGATTATCTTCGCCTGTACATAGAGTGTCCTTGGAACTGAACAAGAGAAAGACATAACGAAAAAAAAGAATAAAAGACAGACAGATGTGCACAAACACGTTTTGCTCCAAGGCTTTTTCTCCTTAGATGGAAGGGCCGAAATTGAGAAGAACAACTGCATCTTCCCAGGACTGTCAGTGGAGTGTTTTATGTTTTGTGTATGTGTGTGTTCCCTAATGATGGGCACTTTGATTTGTGTGTCGAAAGAGAAGAAGCGTATGGTGCAGGAGTTTCTGAGGTCAGATTCTCATCACTGCAGTAACCTTTTACCTGAGGAGACAGACATGTGTTTGGTCTAGCTGAATGTGAATGAGTATGTATGGGTGTGAAACAGAGCAGAAAAAAATACAAAGAGAGACAAAGTGCAAAACACAGATGGAGAGATAAAAAACGAGACAGATGTACCTTCTAGAAACAGACTCAGGTGTGTGGACAACATTCTAATTAAAGTAAAAGCTTTTACAAGAAACATCTTACATAACTGTCTTACTACCAATAAAAGTAACCATATACAGTTGAAGTCAAAAGTGTACATACACCTTGCAGAATCTGCAAAATGATCATTATTTTACCAAAATAAAAGGGATCATACAAAATGCATATTATTTTTTTAAAGACTGACCTGAATAAGATATTTCACACAAAATACATTTACATATAGTCCACAAGAGAAAACAACAGATCAGTTTATAAAAATTAACCTGTTCAAAAGTTTACATACACTTGATTCCTAATACTGTGTTGCTACCTGAATGATCAACAGCTGTTTTTTTGTTTGGTAATAGTTGTTATTGAGTCCCTTGTTTGTCTTGAACAGTTAAACTGCCTGGTGCTCTTCAGAAAAATCCTTCAGGTCCCACAAATTCTTTAGTTTTTCAGCATTTTTGTGTATTTTTAACCCTTACCAACAATGACTGTATGATTTCGAGATCCATCTTTTCACACTGAGGACAACTGAGGGACTCATATGCAACTATTACAGAAGGTTCAAACGCTCCCTGATGCTCCAGAAGGAGAAACAATGCACTAAGAGCTGGGGGTGAAAACTTTTGAACAGAATGGAGATGTGTACATTTTTCTTATTTTGCCTAAATATCATATTTTTTTCATTTAGTACTGCCCTTCAGAGGCTACGGAAGATACTTACATGTTTCCCAGAAGACAAAAATAAGTTAAATTTACCCTGATCTTCAAATTCCAAAAGTTTCCACCCCCTCGGCTCTTAATGCATCGTGTTTCCTTCCGGAGCATCAGTGAGCCTTTGAACCTTCTGTAATAGTTGCATATGAGTCCCTCAGTTGTCCTCAGTGTGAAAAGCTGGATCTCAAAATCATACAGTCATTGTTGGAAAGGGCTCAAATACACAAAAATGCTGGAAAACCAAAGAATATGTGTGACCTGAAGGATTTTTCTGAAGAACAGCAGGCAGTTTAAATGTTCCAGACAAACAAGGGATTCATGAACAACTATCACCGAACAAAAAAACTTATTTTTCTTACACAAACGCATCGATTTGCTTCAGAATGCCTTTATTAACCATCTGGAGCTGTGTGGACTACTTGATGATGGATGGATGCACTTTATTGGACTTCAAAATCTCACAGCTATTGTAAATCTAGGAAGAGCCAGGACATTTTTAATATAACTCTGATTGTATTCATCTGAAAGAAGAAAGTCATACTGTATACACCTAGGATGGCTTGAGGGTGAGTAAATCATGGGGCAAATTAAATTTTTGGGTGAACTATCCCTTAATGTAGTTAACTAATATTAACAAATTGAAATTTTATTGTGAAGTATTACTGTGCATTACATATTTTCAGCCCAGCTTCAATTCAAGTTGTCACTCAGGAAGCAAAGTGGATTGACAACCAGCGTACCTTGGAAATAAAGGAGTGGTTACAAATAGTACTGAAACAAACTAAACATTTGGATGAGTCAGTGCATACTCATTTACACAATACATTCATGCCATGCCGACTGCGATTCAGAAATGTTCTGAATGCAACCTGCAGACAATAAGAACAACAATAAGGCTGTTAAAATAAGAATGGTTTATTAAGTTTCATTCTGGTATTTGTCATTCATGATTCGTTTACATGTTTGTAATCATTCTAAGGTAAACACGATTGGTACTGTTGTTTCCAACAATGATAAATGCTTTCGTTCTCGCCCGCCCCATTCTCACCAGCCGAAACTCTCACGCAAGCTTGAGTATTTAAAACCTACAAATGTGTATCTAAATGCATATGAAAATGCCAAAACGCGCACGCTTTCATACGATCCCCTGTAAAGTGCACACTCATAAGACACATACGCAGACACATTTACATAGACATTCACTCTTGACATTGTCTGCAGCGGTCTGAGGAATGCGTATTCATTCCATTACTGCACTGAAGCTCCGCCCACCCAATAACCCCCTCCCCAAAAGCCCTCTTGCCCCGCCCACCAATATAGACTACAACAATCTCACACTGTCCTATATGAAGATAATGCACCTATTTCAACTGAGAGCAATAGATGAGATGCATTTGATTTTTTTCTGTAATTATGAGCTGCTGGCACATGAACAGAAATAAAGGCCATGAAATGAACAAAAACAAACAAAATAATTTGGCATTAGCAAAGACGAGGAAAGATCCCTCAAGAAAGCGGACGAAAACTCACAAAGTTTCAAAAAAGGATCAAATGATCAATAAATAACTCAATAAATTAAGTATATAAAGTAACATACTCAAAGAGCAGTTAAATATGTATTGTACGGTAAAAACTAATTCTGCATCGCAATTCTTTGATATAAAACAGCGAATTGCAGTTTACGACTTGTCCGCTCTTACAAAAATGGCCACTATGCTAATCAGTGGCACTGACCAATCCAGTACCTTCCCTTGATGACACGTACACACTATAGCAAATAAAAGCCTATCTATACATCTACCACTCATTCGATTCTCTTTCGGTATGTGCGCTGCTTGATGACCAAACTTTTTCGGTCACACAATGTACAAAAGTGATGGTCTCTGACCGATAATGTGCCTCTAGTTTCCAAGTTCAGCACTGGAACTAGGAAACTAGATGGAAAGCGTTCCCATTACAGCTCACAGACGAGACTCCAGCCCGTCAACTAGCAAAAACAGCAGCCGGGCCTTTCTGTGATCGATTCATAAGCCTAACACCTGAACTTAGTGACTGGCAAATGAGTTTTATTGATCTCTGCTGCAGCACTATCAATGACTGACACATATTGCAGTCACATAGGTATGGGTTGTGACAGAATGTTAAGACAGGATCAAAGGTCTCCAATACTCTTCGAGTCCCTCAGCTGAGATCCAGCGGTCAAAGCGCTGACCACTATGGCGCTTGTCGTATCCATTTGAGCTCATGTCAATCTCAAAATGTCCACCTCAAGAGCTGCCCCAGTCTGGATATGTTCATTGACGATGAGAACAGACGTAGCTAGAGGTAGAGACCTCACTGTCTATCCGGATTAGTTTTATTTTTTTTAATTCTCCGCGATTATGTTTGAGAAGAGAGGACGTTCCATCACGAAGGCAAATTCTGAAATCGATGCATGTTGTCCTTATTCATAAGGTCCAAAATTGTGGAGACAAAGGCCACTATTTGGGTGCGGCAGATCTACAATTAGCTCCCACGTTTAGGGCTCGACTAGTGGTTAATCTGTTCTGATTGGATAATCTCCCGCACAGGTTGAACGAAAGGCGATCTTTTTTTTGGAGCGCTCGGGACTGCTGGCTCAGAAATGTCAGAGAAAGAAAGAGAGACGGTTGCTAGGACACGAGGAGAGCAGCGAGGAGAAGCGTCGCCACAGTGATTAACAGTCGGTCTCCAGACGGACTGCTGCCGCTGACGCTCTTCTCCAGTTTAGGGATCTCAGGGTTAAACTCGTCTGAGAGAGAGACAGAGAGATCAAAGAAAGAAAGAAAGAAGTTAATAAGCATCTTAAGACCTTTTTATACTGATAAAAAATCTATAAAAACTATATAGGTCAACTAAGAGTAAAATATTTTAAAATATATACATTTTTTATAGAGGTTAATACTTTTATTCAGCAAGGATGCATTAAAATGATGCAAAGTGACAATAGAAACATTTACAATGTTACAAAAGAGTCTTTCGTTTAAAAAAAACGTTTCAAAATTTAACAAATCCAGAATGAAAGTTTCATGATTTTCACCAAAATACGAAGCACTGATAATAATAAATGTTTCTTTAGCAGCAAATCAGCGTATTAGAGGAGAAGTTCACTTTCAGAACAAAAATTTACAGATCATTTACTCACCCCCTTGACATCAAAGATGTTTGTGTCTTTCTTTCTTCAGTCAGTAAGAAATTATGTTTCTTGAGGAAAACATTTCAGTAACTATCTCCATATAGTAGACTTCAATGGTGCCCCCAAGTTTGAACTTCCAAAATGCAGTTTAAATGCAGTTTCAGATGGCTCTAAATGATCCCAGCCAAGGAAGAAGGGTTTTATCTAGCTAAACAATCTGTCATTTTTGAAGCAAATTGACAATTTATACACTTTTTAACCTCAAACGCTCATCTTGTCTAAGTCTGTGTAAGTCTAAGACTTTTTTCGGTTTAATACAGTCAAGACAGTTAGGGTATGTTGAAAAACTCCCATCTTTTCTTCCCTAACTTTAAAATCATCCTACATCGCTGCAGAAATACCGACCCAGTGTTTACAAAGTAAACATGCAAGGAATCTTTTCTTCCCTAACTTTAAAATCATCCTACATCGCTGCAGAAATACCGACCCAGTGTTTACAAAGTAAACATGCAAGGAAGATCAACTGCCCTTTACAAAAAAATGGTAAAACAGCGATGTAGGATGAAATCATTTTAAAGGAGGATGAAGAAGAAAACGAGACAGGATTTTTCCGACATACCGAGTATTTGAGGTTAAAAAGTATAAAAATTGTCAATTTGTTTTGAAAATGACTGATCGTTTCGCTAGATAAGACCCTTTTTCCTCAGCTGGGATTGTTTAGAGCCATTCGAAGCTGCATTTAAACTGCATTTTGGAAGTTCAAACCTGGGGGCACCATTGAAGTCCACTATATGGAGAAACATTCGGGAATGTTTTCCTCAAGAAACGTAATTTCTTATCGATTGAACAAAGAAAGACATGAACATCTTGGATGACAAGGGGGGTGAGTAAATTATCTGTAAATTTTGGCTCTGGAAGTAAACTTCTCCTTTAAAATGATTTCTGAAGGATCATGTAAAACTGAAAACTGGACTATCTGGAGTACTGTCACAGGAATAAATTATATTATATTACCAAAAAACAAAACAAAAAACATAAATGCTCGTCTTGCACTAGCTCAACCTCACACATTACATAATCATGCTGGAAAGGTCACGCGTGATGTAGGTGAGAGTAGGGCTGGGCGAAAAAAATTTAATCTCAATTTTTTCAGAACGTTTCACTTATTCTCAATATTTTAAATGATTTTTAACTAGCCAACTTGAAAATGTAACTACAACATGATTCAAGTAACTTTCTTTATTAACCCTCTAGTTAAAGAAAATTCTATTCCAAGTTTACCACACATGAAGTTGTCAACATGATGTAAATGTACAAATCACTTGTCAACTACAACTACATCTTGTACAAACTTGTCTTATACATATTATGTGTTAAGAAATAAAACGAGGACAATGCTTTAAAAAAAATCTCGAAAGTCAAGGTAATTCAAATTCATAACACTAATAGACTATTCTTATATACTATAAATGTTCTGTAAAAACAATAAACAACAGCTTTCAGCCTGTTACCATGATGCAAACAAGGTTTTCTATTCGACTGCACTGCTTTTCCATTGTTTTTTCCATATAAACATGGACGCGTTTGTTGTACTCGCATCTCTGCGATACAATCGTGTATCCTCAGTTTGTAAAAAAAAAATAAAAAATTGTGGCAAAACATTAAATTCGAATTTAAAAAATCACCAAGCCCTAGGTGGAAGAACCGACCAAGTGTTTACAAAACGAACGTCCAAAGTCAAACGCCCTTTACAAAAAGGCAGAACAATGATGTCAGACTATTTTGAAGTTGGAGGAAAAAATGAGATGGAGTTTTTCCCCCTACCATACCTTTCTGAACCAAAGTGCACAGATGAAGAACTAACAATGCGTGACCTTTTCAACATTATTATGTAATGCGTGAAGTCAAAGACACATTTGTGGATAAAAAGTATATAAATTTGAACCTTCAATCCATTAGCCACCACTGAAGTCCACTATATGGAGAAAAATCCTGGAATGTTTTCCTTAAAACCCTTGATTTCTTTTCGACTGAAGAAAAAGAAATCTTGGACCACATGGGGGTGAGTAAATTATCTGGAAATTTTTTTTCGGGAAGTGAACTAATACTTTAACTGTCAATCTCTCGCTGAGCAATGGCTAACTTTAGCTCTTTATTTCCATTTCCATCCTGTCAGGCTGATCTTGAGCAGGGTATCCAAGAGAAGGTTTGGAAATTATTGAAAAAAGCCATTGCAACCAAAGTTAGACCTCAAAGTTAGACGTTGACAAAGACGTTAAATTATCACCTACTAAACATCAGCAAACGACAAAAGGGAGCAGGGGAAATAATGATTCCTCTTTGAGTAATGTCATTACCTACAGCAACTGTAATGGTTTCCCTACAGCCTTCTCCGAATATAAGGAAGATAAAACTCATCCATTCATTTTCTGTATTATTACTGGCCCCAAAGCTCTATAACATTCTACAATGGTTATTGATGATGAGAATAATCACTTAGAAAGAGAGAGACAGAGAAAAGAAGAAATAAAGGCGGCAAAGCGGAGGCAAGATAGCGAGAGAGAAATCTTATCTTTTAAACCAGGAGATATAATTGTACAGAGAAGACTGGAAAGTATATCAGACAGAAATAAACAAAGAAAATGTGACATTTCTTATCTGCAGCAGCCACGCTGAATGTTGATAAAGGACGCTCGGGCAGTTAGAGGTTAAACACGTTGCTGTGATGGCAGACGTGAGTGAACATAGACACACAGCTCAACAGACGTATCAGTGGAGCCGTGTCAACACATCATGGAAATGTCTGCAATTTGTTATTGCTTATGTTCACAGGTAAAAATCCAAATGGACTGGTTCTGTTCTCTGTGTGACAAAGTAGGATGTGTTCCTGGATCAACATCTTTTGTTGGGCCTGGAACAACATTCCTGTCAAACAAATATAGTCTTGTACCCTAGTGGTTCTCAACTAGTTTTGCTTAAGGACACGGATTTGACGTGGGACAACAAGTGCTGATCCAACACTGTACCAGAATTGTTAAGAGTGCAAAAGTAGACAAAAATATTCTAGGTGTGAATCCAAGCTGCACTGTAAAAAATAATGGCCTTATATTGGGATAGAACAGTAGAGAGCTGACAAGAAGGCACTGGGTGGAGAGAGAGAGAAGCGGGATCGGCAAAGGACCTCAAGACGGGAATTGAACTTGGGTCGCCACGAGCGCAGTTGCGCTATATGTTGGCGCACCAACCACAGGGCTATTAGCGCTGACATAAGTGACCCTGGACCACAAAACCAATCTTAAGTGACACAGGTATATTTGTAGCAATAGCCAACAATACATTGTATGGGTCAAAATGATCAATTTTTCTTTTATGCCAAAACTCATTAGGATATGAAGTAAAGATCGTGTTCCATAAAGATATTTTGTAAATTTCCTACCGTAAGTATATCAAAACTTCATTTTTGATTAGTAATATGCATTGCTAAGAACTCATCTGGACAACTTTAAAGGGGATTTACTCAATTTTTTTTTTTTTGCACCCTCAGATTCCAGATTTTCAAATAGTTGTATTTCAGCCCAATATTGTCCTATTCTAACAAACCACACATCAATGGAAAGCTTATTTATTCAGTTGATTTCAGATGATGTATAAATCCCAGTTTTAAAAAAATGACCTTTATGACTGGTTTGTGGTCCAGGATCACTCAATTGTAATTTTAACAGTATAAAGCCCTATTTGGATGGCAACTGTTTCCATGTGGACGTCTGTAAAAAATAAATTACCACGGCACCTCAGTGATAAAAATCATGGATTCGGATAGTGATTAATTCAGTGGAGTAGTGAGTTCTGTGATCCCACCAACCCAGAAACCCGGGCTCACGTGGCCATGATTGTCTGTTATAAATAAAATGAATGTTATTTACATTCGGATAAGCACCTACATTCTGGATTCGTACGGCAATAAAATCACTCAATTCCCCCAGTAAATGGTGAAGAAAACTTACGTCATCATGAGAAACAATTACCAGCCGAATAGGGCATAAGATGGTAAAAATACTATGGAAAAAATCTGTTAATTAGTCAATATTATGTTCCCTTAATAGATACAGTAGGAGTTTTCGCACCTGAGGAACCTTTTCATAGTTCCTAGAACTACTGGTGGAAGTTCACGCTTTTTGGCACGTTCGCACCACAGGATCTAGTAACGGTTTTAATTCTAGGAACTCCGTTTGGGGGAACTAAATTAGCTCCCACTTCAGAGTAGGGTGTAAAACAGTTCTATAGGAACTACCATAACTGTATGCTGATTGGCTACATGCATGCTTTTTTTACAGAAGCCATGCCTTTTTAAAAAGCCATGTAAACATATTTACTGCACAAACATGGAAAACAGCGATAGCGGCATTACCTGTTGTCTAAAGCGTTGTGTCTCGATTAAATGGGACGCTACAAGTTGTAATAGTAGATTTCGTCTCTTAGCCCAACTTTTTGTTCTTACAATCAGGTAAATTATGCATTTGCATTCCACCTTAGTTATCATGAAACCCATAACAAAAAAAGCTCTGATCACAGCATCCTCCTTTTACCGGCTGCTGACAGTAAATGGAGTAAATGGATTTATAAATGGCCGCTTCAGAGTTCCTGTTGCTGGTGCAAATGCAACCAGGAAAATGGCCAAAGGGGGACACTGGCTCTCTAGGAACCACCATGCTGGCTAGTTCCTAGAACTGAGTTCCTAGAACTACGCAGTGCGAAAGCCCCTAGTGAAAAACTGGAATAGATCTAACAGATTCATCATAAGGCTTTCTCTTTACACCTCTGTTAATGTGGTGGTTGTCAGTATGCGTTAAAGCATAGAAAAAAGTTTAGTAGCAGTGTGGTTATGCTAATTTTGCAGATTTACTGGTTTAAACTTTCTTTAAAAATGTTTACAGAATCTAAAAAAGCTACCAGTTTTATTTTGTAAGAACAGGATTTTTTATTTATCTTTTAAAAGTGTATGAATTTTATGCATGCAGTATCCCAAGATCTGAACAAAAATGAGGAAAACTGGCTACTGAAATGCATTTCAATTTCCACGACTGAACAACAATATGGAAAATCAATGGGGCATGTGCTGTATAGTAGATTTAGAAATCCTTACCAGGATTTGTCCAAGAAAAAGGGGCTGTATGTTCACCCAACCACTCGCCTATCATTTCTACACATGTCTATAGTAGCCTCTTAGCCAAATAAAAAGGAAAAAGACAAAAATTGCTTTAGCTTTCTGCTGTTTCACCTTTTTGGCTGAAACTAGCACATAATTTCCTTCCCTGTGACTTGGCAAGCTGAAATAAGAAACACGAGGTCTCCTGGGTCTCTAAAGCTGTGTTAGACTTTGGAAGCCTTTTCAGAATAGTGATTATCCATTGCTTTTTTGACATCCGTAACCCTGTCTTATCATATCTGTTTCATTGAGGATAATCCCCGACTGGAACGCGCTATGTAATGTGTGCTATGCACAGACTTAAGCAGAATGAATGTTATAATGCAGCGTCAGCACAAATGATTGTATTACAGAGTTGTTGACAGAAATCAAAGTAAAACGTACTTTTCAAGACTGCTACACATGGATTTTTTCTTTTATAATAGGGTAGCTGACCTGTCAGCAATGTGTTTTTTATTAAATACAGTTTGGGAAAGCTAACAGGATGTTGACAGCTTTAGAAGTAGGAGGCGTACAAACAGAGGGTCATTTGTTCATGTGGTGTATGTGTGTCATAAATGGATACAAGAATCAGTTTCCATTTTAATGGCCTGTGCATTACACAAACACACACATACACATACAGACAGACCTACTGCTAGAGTGCTTTTGGATGCCTAGGGCAGTGTAAACTGCCAGCTATTTGTTTTGTTATGTCTTTTAGCAAGGGCATGTAGGCGTTGAGCCAAGCCGCGCATCCTGCAGTGTGTCTGGATGACCTGTCCTGTGATCCTGATGTGAACTTGGGTTTCTGGGTATTTACTGAATGATTTCAAATGCATTTATAATGAGTCTCACTGCACATTTACAGCTCGATTTCTCAGAATAAAAACATTTGAGTGAGCACGGGAAAGCAAAAATAGAGAGAATGAACAAATGTTTTAATTTGTTTGTTATTGGTCATCCCCTGGTCACAGGACGGTTTCTGGCCTAATGGTCGTCCTGGCTTTTATGAGAAATTTTTAGATACTCACGAGGCAGATTAAAATGGGAAACAGACATTTTTCTGAGAGCAAATGAACATTTTGTTACATGCTTCTATAAAGCCAATGTGTGTGCAGGCTTGTTTATGTGTGTGTTCACTCACCGATGTCATGCAGTTTGGGTCTGACAGTGTAGTCAGGTGGACTCGAGTCGTCATCTGCATTAGAGACTGTAGCAAAGAAAACACATGACTGAGTGCATACAGTGGCCCCAAAGACTATTTGGACACTTTTAAGGTATTTTTCACCCAAAAATGAACATTTGTGGAACATTTACCCAACCTCTGGCCACCCAAGATGTACAGATTTGAAAAAATGTAGCATTACATCACTTGCTCAACAATGGATCCTTTGCAGTGAATGGGTGCCGTCAAGAATGACAGTCCAAACAACTGATAAAAACATCACAATAACCCACAAGTAATCCACATGACTCCAGTCCATGAATTAACCTTGGGAAATGAAAAACTGTTTGTAATAAACAAATTCATCATTAAAACATTTTTAAATGATGAGTCCTCTATCCATAATATTGCTTTCTCCAGTAAAAGCCAACTCATCTGAATCAGGAGAGAAGTATGTACAGATCAAGCATGGTTTACATGAGAAAAACAGTCCAAAATAAATTTGAAACAAATGTCAGTGGGTTTTGATGTGAAAAAACAACAGGGGGTGGACTTTTACTAGAAGAAGTGTTACAGCGAGAGGCAACTGTTTTATGTTAAAAAGCTGATGGGTTTCTTTTTTGCGAACAAGCAGATTTTCGCTTCGCAAGAGTTGTGAGTTGTTTGGATTACTTGTGGATTATTGTGACTTTTTGGACTCTCATTCTGACGGCACCCATTCACTGCAGTGGATCCTTTGGTGAGCAAGTGATGTAATACCAAATTTCTCCAAATCTTTTCCGATGAAGAAACATGGATGACCTCAGGGTGAGTACGTTTTAGCAAATTTTCACTTTTGTGTGAACAATTCTTTTAAAATAAATAAATGTCCCTGTATTAAATAAAACAACAACAATAAAATCACGGTAAATTACAGAAACTCGAACAAGTGATGTGTTAACGCTATTGGCGGCACTGAACATAAACAATGCCACTGAAGCGAACAGATCTTGCATATCTTGATGATTATTGCTGCTGAAAATATAAAATATTGTCACATTTTGGGCTTTATCAATCAGTCAGACCAGGAAAAATATTTGGAGTACTACAGACTGCCAAAAGTCATAACAAATCAAGGAGAAGAGTGCAAAAAACTGTCTGAGGAACAAAAGGCATTTGTGGTTGGCCAAACTGAACCAGGATTTCCAGGGCAAAAATCTTGACAACATTCGTGTTTGTTCTTATAATTTCCGATCAGGTAGGTGAAATATTAGGCTAATATCTTAATACTGCTCGTACATATCTTTACCACCTATTAATTTTAGTTTGTCTAAATATTGCGGCCTTTCCTGTCTACTAAGTCCTTCTCTATATGATTTAGCAGTTTCCACACTTTTTTTTCTCAAAAAATGCTGCTATGACATAGCACGCTTTTGATTACTGCAAAATGCATATATTTATTAGCTTAATACAGAGTTTCCATTAAACTGAATTCACATTTTCTTGCTATCCCTTATTTATACACATCACTCATTCAAACATCACAAGATAATTATGTACAGCATGTAAACATATATAAACTGAGATATATCAGTGATTCATGTAAATAAACTTGTGTTCAAGAGCTGCATGAGTTATGTTATCAAAAAAAGAGACAGCAAAGAGTGACAAGAGAAACTGAAAGAGAGAGCAGTGGATGAGAAAACCTCTCCAACACATGGCTCTGATCAAAGAGGCCACAAAACGTGTTCAAGCATTAAGTTCTGAAAATAGTTTGCTCACACACAAACACACATTAAACCCATCATCATGAACTTCTATTGCGGTTTGCATGCTTTTTGTTTCTCTCTGTGTGTGTGATAATGCTCACCTGTAGAACAGCAGACAAACACCCGCAGTCTTAAACAGCTGTGTCCGTGGTGATGGATTGGTGTAGCTGCAGCAACACAAGACAGCACAAACATTAACCTACTGCCACCTTCTGGACAATGACATGCACTGATATCACTTTTAGGATCTTGCTACCTACTACCTCACGTTCTTCCAATCTGTACTTTTCTGTAGTTTCTTTTCTCTGTTGAACCCAAAAGAAGATATTTTGAAGAAGTTAACCAAACAGTTGCTGGTAGCCATTTACTTCCGTTGTATTTGTTCCCTACTATGGAAGTCAATGGCTGAATTTTTACCATTATTACTCCAGTTACATGATCCTTCAGAAATCATTCTAATATTCTGATTTACTGCTCAAAAAACATTTATTATAATTATTATTATTACGATTTTTCTGAAATAGAAATCCTTTGTAATACTTTGATCAAATTAAATCAATTTTACATTTATTGACCCCAAGCTTTTGAATGGTATATTGTATAATGTTACAAAATCTTGTTATTTTCTTGTTATGCTTATCTTTGGATCTTTCTATTCATCCTAAAAAGGTACTCAACTGTTTTAAATATTGATAATAATAATATAAAATGTTTCTTGAACAGCAAATCAGCATATTAGAATGATTTCTGAAGGATCACGTGACACTGAAGACTGAAGTAACGATGCTAAAAATTCAGCTTTGATCACATGAATAAATGAATAGAAAACAGTTATTTTAAATAGAAATATTTAAAAATTTTACTGTTTACTGTTGCTGTGCTTTGGATCAAATAAATGCAGGCTTGGTGAGCAGAAGAGACTTCTTTAAAAACATAAAAAAATTCCTACTGTTCAAAAACTTTTGACTGGTAGCGTAAAGGAGCGCAGAATAACTATGCACATGAAATGAGTAGAAACCTGGTTTAAAGTATCTCCACGCTTTATTTCAAAAGAGCAAAGCAAACAATATAGCCTCTTTAAAGTATCCAACGCAAAGCTCCTTCTGCTGAGATAAAACAAACACTAAATAAATAACATTGATCAAAACAGATACGGTGTACATTTATTAAATTATCCATTTCCACAAGCTGCAGATACCATCTGTGATTGATGAATTGGCCCCAAACGAACTCCCCTGAGCTCAGACGAAGATAACGTTTCTTGTTTTCAGGTTGATAAACATATGGGCCACGTTATAATAGAAATGTTGGCTCGCGATACCATTTTTCAATACCAAATAGTTGTCATACCATCGCTAATAACCTGCCTACAGACCACACTAATGAAGACGACTATTAGCATTAGGCGGGACATGCATCAGAAAATCATCATTAGCAATGCTCTATTAACACTCAGTTTATGGCCTGCATTAAAAAAGTTTTCAATCAAAACGGGTGCGCTCTAATTGGTAGCGATTGACCCAAATGTCAGAAAGACTGATGATCGGCGACAGCCCGTAACGTCCGTATTCCGATAACAAGCTCCTGTGGATGACAAACCCATTTCTTTTTCACCAACAAGGCAGTTTTGAGAGCAAACGGACTGCTGGGACAGAGGCATTTGTGCTTGAGCTTTCTTTTATTCTCTCAGTTGTGATTTGGTAAAATGAATGAAACATGGTTGTGTTTGAAATAACTCGCCGCCTTGCTTCAAACTGCCGCTTTATAACAATAAAGCTCTTTAAAGAAGATCACAGGGGTCGCAAATTGTTTTCTTCACAGGTTTCTTTTGTGTTAACCGCATCTGTATGACTTATCTGTAGCCCTGCACATAATGGCGCTCACGCAGAAAGTTCTCACTCCTTTTATTCCCGACTCAAAAAACTCCAGGACAGGAAGGTCCGTGATTGGCTCAGCTCTACAATCGCCACATCATGAAAGGGAGGATCCTGCCAAGGCACTTCTGCTAACAATGTCCCCTTGAACAAAGCACTAAACCTCCATCTGCTCACCAGTATGCTTTTCCCTGTGTAATAACCTTTTCTGTCAGTGGAGTTTAGATAAAGTAAGCTTACTGCAACCTGGAACTTGCCAGCTAAAGAACACTTTCAAGGATTATTATGTTAAATACAAGTTAAGCTCTATGGACAGCATCTGTGGCATGCTGTCAATAACCGCAGAAATAATTTGGACTTGGACCTGAGTTTGTTGACAGAAATCCATTTGTAATTGTGCAACGTTTGCCCCAGATACTTGCATTGTTAGCTTGTTTTTACAAACCGAGGAGCACGTCTGAAGTATTGGTAGCATGTGGTAGCATGCCACCAGCTTTCCATCCAAAACATGTTGGATATAAACTTGTGAATGGAACCTGAAGGGGACATAACACATACAGTACAGCTTCTGCCAATCTCATGTTAATCGTGAGTACCTATAGAATAGTATTCCATCCTTCATATCTACAAAGAGTCTTTAGTTTGGCCAGATTTATAAAAGAAAGGTACAGCTGTACTGCTTTTCTCTAAAAACATCGAGCTCCTGGGGGCGTGCCATGGGCGGAACTAAAGAGCTTTTGACCATAAAAGGAATTCCACCCTTTTATGACATCATACAGGGCCATACTTGAAAAAATGTTCTGAAACTTATATGAACCCTAAAGGAGGCCACATACACATTGCAAGCATCAGGAGTGACAACAGCATTTAAATGCGAGAGTGAGTATCGTATGTCATTAACAACTAGATGTTCAGTTCAGTTCAGTACACACCGCATATTTCTGTAAATGCGGTTGTCACTACCTGTATTTTTCGGGAGTTAATGAGGATGCCACGTACACACTGCAAGTTTCAGGAGTCATAACCACATTTAAATGCAGGAGTGAGTCCTGTAAATTTTCATTCCATGTGTGTATGGAACAGGAGTCTCTCCCGCATTTGTAACCACAACATTTCGGCTTCTTGCGGTAGTAAATAAGAATTTAGCCATTTGGAATCTGCCATTTTTTGGCTAAAGACTCTTTTTGTGCTTCGATTTTAACTAAACTACCGCTGATAGACGTGCTGTGTTTTGTTAACGCTCAGGAGGCTGCATTAGAGCACGCTGTCTTGCAGTGTTGCCATGTCCTCATATTTACAAGCACTTTTAGGCATGTTTTTTTGGTCTTAGCCAGACCAGGAGTGTTCAGGAGTGAGAACCGCATTTAAATGTGGGAGTGAGTTCTTTAAATTATCGTTCCATGTATGTATGGAACAGCAGTCAGTGCTGTCTTGTGGTGTTGCTAACAAAAATTTAATTCTTGATTTATTACATTTAATAAAATTGGTTTCCCCTCTGGCTACAACTTACATTTCTATTTTAAGCAAATTTCTCTCAAAGGTGAAATTTCTTCTCTTGAAGGCAATGGAAGAGCTGCTGTTCTTGCAAAACATTTTTGCCAAATTGTTTTTTTTTTTTTTTTTTTTTTCCACAAATTCAATTATTTCAATTATTTCAAGTAGAACTTTTTTTTTAGAGCTATTTTTGTATTTGTCTGGCCATGTGAACATACCATCAGGCTTATTATTATTAGTAGTATTAATAATAATTATTTAAACTTTAAAAATTAATAATAATTATTTAATATTAAAAAATATTTAATTAAAGTGATATTTTGGTTTGCAGAGATCAAAGCTTGATTTGGCGCAGGACTGTTTTGATCATCATAACCCTATAAGGTATTTTTAGATAGATTATGTTGTGAATAAAGGGAAATTACATGCAAATGTCAACCTTACCATGAAAAATAAAGCTTTTACCAAATGTTTTTACTATACTGATAGCACAGATGTCAACATTTGGTGGTTCAAATACCCACGTAAGGTCTCTTTAAAGTTTTTAAAGCATTTTTTTTTTATTATTGCAAGATTTTCCATAGTCTGGTAAGTGCTATTTTCAGGCTTGTCACATCCATAACAGTACATGTTCCTTATAAATAGACAAATCAAAATTAAAATAAAGTAACAATTATATGTTCTGTGAGAGCTCTTCACAGAACATATAATTGTTACTTTATTTTAATTTTGATTTGTCTATTTATAAGGAACATGTCGCTTCTCTATTTTTTGGGGGGTATTATTGCATCTGGTTTGTGCATTTTAATTCACAGAAATCCTACAAAGAATGTAGTCCCTAAAAACTGTGTCCTTTTTTGTCACATCTGTAATGCATCTGTAAATGCAGAAAACTCATGCATAGACTGATGTTTTTCTGATGTTTAGACTATCAACTAGGGTTTGTTAAAATATAAACAGATTGTTCAGTATATTGGTAACACATTCTCTAAGCATTTCACATTCATAACGCAAAATGTCACATCCATAACGCTGGATTTGCCCTAAAATAGTTTATCCAAAAATAAAACGTCGTGACACTTACATTGACCTCCAAAACTTTGGAAACACCCCTGGCAAAGTGTGGTTTTGGACAATATCAGCATAAATCCTCATCATTTTTTGGTGCAAATACATTAGAGTTACTTGACATTATCATTGAAGACCAGCAATAATAATTTTCATTTTGATTACATAATAATGGCAATATATACATGTCAAAGTCAGACATGCCCCTTTGCC
>JAHKKF010525776.1:0-29688 GCA_019740295.1 Labeo calbasu
AAATTTGGAAGGGAGGAAGGAAGGAAATTCAGAAGGAAGGAAGGAAAGAAAGAAATTCGGAAGAAAGGAAGGAAGGAAATTCAGAAGGAAGGAAGGAAGGAAAGAAATTTGGAAGGGAGGAAGGAAGGAAATTCAGAAGGAAGGAAGGAAAGAAAGAAATTCGGAAGAAAGGAAGGAAGGAAATTCAGAAGGAAGGAAGGAAAGAAAGAAATTTGGAAGGGAGGAAAGAAGGAAGGAAAGAAATTCGGAAGGGAGGAAGGAAGGAAGGAAATTCAGAAGGAAGGAAGGAAAGAAAGAAATTTGGAAGGGAGGAAAGAAGGAAAGAAAGAAATGCTGAAGTGAGGAAGGAAGGACGGTAGGACGGAAGGAAGGAAGGAAAGAAATTTGGAAGGAAGGAAGGAAGGAAATTCAGACGAAAGGAAGGAAAGAAAGAAATTTGGAAGGAAGGAATATTTTATACATACGCATATAAACACATTTTTTTAAAGAAACAATTATTAAATGAAGTACATGCAGATAAATGCTATATTTGTTTCTATGCAACAAAGAATCCTGTCAAAAATGTTTCTTGTTTTTTTACAAATATATATTTAAAAAAGAATGTATATTATTTATAATATACATTATAAATAATTGATTGCTATTGTATAAATCATGTAATCCATAAAAAAAGTGACTGTAGACTGATTACGAGTATTTTAATGAATTATTTTGAGAATTTTAATTTAATACTATAAAAGTACTTAATTTTTGGAATCTGATTACATAATCCAAATTACATGTAATCAGTTACTACCTAGTACCCATTTATTTTTAAACAGAAGTCATTTCTAAAATATAACTATTAATTTATTTCAAAAAAAAAAAAAAAGAAAGAAAGAAAAACTGATTCCGAACTTTTGAGAGTCAGTGAGTCCCCATTTCAGTTCAGTTTTCCAGAGTAATAAAGCAGATGGAGAAGAAAGCAAGCCAATTATCCTGTGGTCTAAATTGGTTTCACCCATCATATGAGGCTTTGAGACAACAATCAAGAGGGTATAACGGCAGCAACCTGGCTCTCCAGGCTGCCTCTTTGTCCCAACAAGGTGGTTATATGTTGCTGCTGGGTCTGCTCCTCATGATGGCTAATTACTTTTGCTGTCGTTTTTTCCTTGGCCTTACATCTTGATGGATTTTGTCACTGAGGTGTCTCCATCAAAACACCGTAATCATGACGGTGGAGAGATTTCCCAAGGCCTGCCATTTTGTCTCTACTCATTACGCTACAGCATAAAGAAGTCGTTTGATTGCCTAATACCATTAATTGCAACACAGTGATTCATGAGTCCAGAATCCAGTCGTCGCAAACGATTCTTGAATATTGAATGCTAATTGTGATGCAATAATGGTTCGTTGTAAATGTTGACAGGTGTCAAAAGTTGCCCTTGGGGGCCGTCAGATTCCAAACTCAAGTGGAACAGCATTACTTGCCTGATTAAACACTGACGTGAACAGCGGTGCATCCCGAGCAGCTCACGATTTATGAAAATAACTTCACAGACGACCAGCCATTGGAAAAAAAAAGTGATCTGAGCACTGAGCACGACCTACGTGTATACGTGCCTGCCACTAACCAAGGACTCATTTGTTTGATTAAGTGTCTTGTGTGCACAACCATTTTGCTGAGACCTCCACTGCATGATCTCTGAGCGTTGTTATGGCCTCGTTGCCTGAGAGAGATTTAAGTGGTCTGTTTAATCAGAGACTGTTGACTGCTCAGGCGATCCACTCATACATACGTGAATATGAGAAATTGCAATGCTCAATATGGCAGCCATAGTCCCGCTTACACTTCAATGAGCCAGTTGTCTTGTTGATAGAGTTTAAAATGGAGGTCCTGCCTTAGTTAAGAGAGAGTACATGCACACACCGTGAAAAATGACTTCTTATGAGTTTTTAATGAGTTCTTGAAACAAGATACATTGCCTTGAGAAGTAACACTGTGCAAGACTTTGAGACTTCTATACATAGTTTGTGTCTTAAATATAAGTGTATTTTGTCGATTCATCATGTTACATTTATGCATACATTCTCTTAAAGACAGGGTATAGGTGATTTGGTTCACAGTTTTTGTTATACTGGTTGGAAGTCTCTTCACATCCCGATAGCAGCTACTAAGTAGTCAAAATGCATAGTTCAGATGCAAAAGCCTACAAGTACGTCTTTTTCTTTAAAATGGGCATTTCTTTCTGGCTACTATGTATAGGTTTCTATGTAAGTACTGGCACTCTGGTGTTAGTGAGCACTTCTCCTTTGCCGAGATAATCCACCCACCTCACAGGTGTGACATGCTGATTAGACAGCATGGCCAGGACCTCCACATCCAGAATCTTCACCTCCAAGATCGTCTAAGAACAGCCACCCGGACAGCTGCTGCAACAATCAGTTTGCATAACCAAAGAATTTCTGCACAAACTGTCAGAAACCGTCACAGGAATGCTCATCTGCATGCTCGTCGTCCTCATCAGAGTCTTGACCTGACTGCAGTTAATCGCCGTAACCGACTTGAGTGGACAAATGCTCACATTCGATGGCATCTGGCACGGTTTTCACTGTACATGGCAGATGGCAGACAGTGTGTATGGCGTCGTGTGGGTGAGCGGTTTGCTGATGTCAACGTTGTGGATCGAGTGGCCCATGGTGGCGGTGGGGATATGGTATGGGCAGGCGTNTGTTATGGACAACGAACACAGGTGCATTTTATTGATGGCATTTTGAATGCACAGAGATACCGTGACGAGATCCTGAGGCCTATTGTTGTGCCGTTTATCCACGACCATCACCTCATGTTGCAGCATGACAATGCACGGCCCCATGTTGCAAGGATCTGTACACAAATCCTGGCTTGTTTGGGATGCTCTGGATCGGCGTATACGACAGCATATTCCAGTTCCTGCCAATATCCAGCAACTTCGCACAGCCATTGAAGAGTGGACCAACATTCCACAGGCCACAATCGTGAGGCAAATGGTGATCACCAGATACTGACTGGTTTTCGGACCCCCCCCAATCAAAGGTCAATTTATGTCACAGTCACATTTTCCTGGTTAAATAAAAAATACTTTCACTATCAGAAAAAAAAGAAAAAAAATCAATTTTATATTATTACATAAACAATGTAATCGATATTCTATTTATTAAAGCCATGTATGAATCTCATCAAGTTAGTATTTTTAAGCATTTTACATTTATTTAAAAAAAAAAAAAAAAAAACCTCAAGGCAGTAACAATATAAACAACTTATTTTATTTATTTGTGCAATTATGTTCAGCTATTCTTTTTAATAGTTAACTTTTAAGTCTTTTGGGCCATCAGTCATCAAAGCTTTAATATATTGCTATTATGTATTGGTCACAGACCTGGATTTTTACTTTAAATTTTTACCAAACTGTGTACTCACTAAAAACTAACACAGATCATGTTTTTGTGTCATTTCAAGTTATTTTGATGTAACAAAGTGGTTCTAAGTATGTGAGTTGTTTATTTACTTTTTAAATTAGTTTTCCCATTAACACCATAATATTGTTAATTCAGACTGATTCTCAAATGCAGATCACATCACGCAGGAACACAAGAGGATTTATCGCACAAACCAATCACAGCCGATCATAACCAGTCATATCCAATCATATCGCGATGGAGGCATTGCCTCCTCTCACGTGACTTTCCCCCATTCATTCTCAATTACCCCCCACCAAACTCACCGCACACTTTAGGGGGACTGTTAAAACTCAGGGGAGGCGAGAGAACAATTTGTTTTACTGACAGATTAATGTTAGATTAACAAATAAATTTTGTTCTTGTTGGTCCCATTTAAGCAGAGATGTACTTGCATGGCTGGAAATAGCTGCCCAGGGACATTATGAATATGGCCACAGGGTGAACTAAACTGCTTTAAATGGTTTTGGATTTAATTAATGGTCTTCTTTTCCTTGCCATTTATGTATGCCCTTTAAAAATCATGTGAACAAATACCATTGTGAGCCACAAATAGCACTATTAGCCTTGACCACAGGATCCTGCCTCGTGTGAACAGGGTAGTGATTGCGCTAAATAAAAATCTGGGTTTAATTTTTAGTTGTTACCCAACAAGGTCTATGTTTCACTGCCTCTAGTGGTCTAAAGCACTTATTTTGATCTCCTTTACTTAGCTCTTCCTCTCACTATTTATTTGTTTATTTAAATTTCTGCTGTTTCTGTTTTTTTACTTAGTATAAGCATTAATATCCTGGCATCAGTCTAACAAAATCCAATCAAAAAAAAAAGAAAACTGTGTTGAATAACACTGAAATTAGGCATCCTTTGAATGTACGGAAACAATCACACATTCTTAGATTCTAGCTTCAAGAAGCAGAATTTAAAAAAACACAAATCTGCAGGGCACACTGATCTCATATATGCAGTTACATCAGCATGCACTTACTTCCTCAGTTCAATCTAATGGAAAACTAGAAAAGTACACCATCTGTTAAACACCCAAGCACTGTTTTCCCAACAGACAAATACTCTTTAAAGGTCAAACCTTCTTTCTAGTTTACTATAGTGCTGATAGAATCTCTCCTAACAACTTATGCAATCAAATGTAAATTTTAGCCTCTCTTTGTGAGTATTTCCATAAAAAGCGTATCAGTAAAGACTCTTCACTTATGCATATAGCATCCACTCTTCCATGTAGCCATTTTGTGGAGAGGATGAGTTCTCAATTCTGAGTTCTTAAATTTTGAAAGGCTTTTTACACAGTCCTGCTTTCTTGACTATTATGTGAGAGACAATGTCACGCCAAGGAAATTGTTGCTTAGCAATTCTTCTCTCAACAGGATTGCATTCATTCCCCTCTACGTCTAATATTATTCGCTCAAATAATCTAAACAATGTTCCTGAAAAGCCCTGATACTCAGGACCCAAGTACCTGTGAAAGACTTCATTAACATTGACTGCTATTAAGCACGGAGATAACGGTACCAAAAGCTACTATTCGGGCTCTTCGTCATTTATTAACAGAAACTAATCAGATGATCCCCTCGCTTACATATATGCTCAATAAAATTGGATTCAGTACCTCACCTGAACTTAGCATTGCCTTCTCCAAACCTTAGCAGCAGTCACGTCAATAGCCGTTATCTGGCTTTCCAATGATAAATGCCAGCATTGTATTGACTTTACTGTGGGTCACTGCTTAGCTCTCCACACCTGTTTTACTTCGACAAATAACCAACGAACTTTCAGTTCTTTTAACCCTTTCAGATACTGTGCCCAACAACAACTGCCAAATGCAGAAAGCCATCTGCTTGCAAATACACAGATGGCAAGCCATGGAAACCCGCACACAAATACTAAGCGACTATCTATATACAGTATTACTTAAAAGAACTGTTTTCTATTTTAATGTATTTAAAAAAAGTATTTATTGCTGTGATGGCAAAGCTGAATTTTCAGAAGGAATTACTTCAGTTTTTAGTGTCACATGGTCCTTCAGAAACCATAAAAATATGCTGAATTGCTGCTCAGGAAACTTTTCTTCTTTGTATCAATGTTGAAAATTGTGCTGCTTAATATATTTGTGCAAATGTGATTTTTTTTTTTTTAGGAATTTGTTTGACCAACAAAAAACTTTCTGTACCCAGTGTGTCCTTGCTTTATGAAAGTGTACGGTTCCAGTTGGTGCTTTTCAGACAGTTCCATTGCAAATCAGTTTGTTTTTAATTACTGCACTGAATTCTCACACTTTCTGAAACTTGCCAACAGAAAAAGCACTAGCAAATTAAGAAAACATATTCATCAGTCTGACAGCACGTGTGCTGCAAAAACTTAAAATACACTGCAAATACTCACAACACAACCAAATATAGAAATACACTGCAAATACTCGCAACACAACCAATTACAAAAACATGCTGCAAATTCGCACAACACAACTAAATACAGAAATGTGCTGGAGATATTCACAACACAAACCATACAAAAACACGCTGCAAATACTCATAACTCAACCAAATACACAAACATGCTGCAAATACTCACAACCCAACCAAACACAGAAACACACTGTAAATACTCTCAACGCAACCAAGTACAGAAACACGCTACAAATACTTCACAACCCAACTAAATACAGAAACATGCTGCATATACTCACAACACAAACAATACAGAAATGCACTGCAAATACTCACACCCCAGCCAACAACAGAAATGTGCTGCAAATACTTACAACCAACCAACCAAGCATGTTTCTGTATTTGGTTGGTTGTGAGCATGTTTCTGTATTTGGTTGGTTGTGAGTATTTGCAGCACATTTCTTTTATTGGCTGGGGTGTATTTCTGTATTATACAGAAACACGCTGCATATACTCACAACAAAACAATACAGAAGTGCACTGCAAATACTCACAACCAACCAAATACAGAAACATGCTCACACGTGTCACAACACAAACAATACAGAAATGCACTGCAAATACTCACACCCCAGCCAACAACAGAAATGTGCTGCAAACACTCACAACCAACCAAATACAGAAACATGCTGCAAATACTCACAACACAACCGCATACAGAAACATGCTGCAAATACTCACAACACAACCAAATAGAGAAATACGCTGCATATACTCACAACCCAACCAACAACAGAAATGCACTGCAAATACTCACACCCCAGCCAACAACAGAAATGTGCTGCAAATATTTGCAACCCAACCAAATACAGAAACATGCTGCATATACTCACAACACAACACAACCAAATACAGAAACGCGCTTTAAATACTCACAACCAAATACTGAAACACGCTGCATATACTCACAACACAACCAAATACAGAAACGCGCTTTAAATACTCACAACCAAATACTGAAACACGCTGCATATACTCACAACACAAACAATACAAAAACATGCAGCAAATACTCACAACAGAACCAAATACAGAAACACGCTTTAAATACTCACAACCCAACCAACAACAGAAATGTGCAGCAAATACTCGCAACCCAACCAAATACAGAAACACATTGCAAATATTCACAGTACAACCAAATACAGAAACATGCTTTAAATACTCACAACCTAACCAACAACAGAAATGTGCTGCAAATACTCAAAACCCAACCAAATACAAAAACACACTGCAAATACTCGCAACACAAAAAATACAGAAATGTGCATCAAATACTTGTAACACAACCAAATACAGAAAATTAATCATGGATTTATTGTAGTGTAGTTTATTATAGTGTAGCAACTGTTCTTTTTTTTTTTTTTTTTTTTTTTTTGGCGTATTACATTTTGTATAACCACATTGTACAAATATGATTAAACTATGGTAATTTTGCAAAATCATGGTTCATTTNACTTGTAACACAACCAAATACAGAAAATTAATCATGGATTTATTGTAGTGTAGTTTATTATAGTGTAGCAACTGTTCTTTTTTTTTTTTTTTTTTTTTGGCGTATTACATTTTGTATAACCACATTGTACAAATATGATTAAACTATGGTAATTTTGCAAAATCATGGTTCATTTGTGGTTACCATTGTTTAACTATAGTAACCATGTGTTACCAGCTTATATAACGTTTCACAGTTAGAGTAATTTTATATTTCATTAACTTATCCAAAAATGCTAAAGAATCATCAGGATGTTAAAATAAACAAAAATCTCATCTTTCAGAATAGACATTGATAAGCATGTCCCAGCCATGTCACTTGTTGCTGATGCCTTTAAATTTCCAATGTGGTCTGTGTGTATTTGCAGTGCGTTTATGCATTTACTTGCATTATGAGTATTTGCAGCGCATGTGTATACTGATGTTTTCTTAATTTGCTGGTGTTTTTTCTATGTGCACGTGCGCATTTTTTTTTCATTTGCAGCGTGTTGAGCTCTCTCTGCCACTGTACAAATGTCTGTAGAACAGGGTTGAATGTGGCCTTTTTGCATAACGTCTATTTTTCCCCATTGACTCTTGTTTTGGTTCTGTTGCAGGGCACAGAATGATTGGCATTGTGTTAATTACATAAAAACAAGGATGCTGCTTGAGGATTGGAAACTATTTCCTTAAGCCAACAACATTACAGTAAACATCTAGAAAGAAGTTTAGCGCACAGTGTACTTTTGTTTACTCAACAGACATAAAAAGGCTTTCGAACACCCAACCCATCGTAATGTTTAATGTAAACAAGGTTTGTTGATTCCCATAATTACATGCCTTCAAAGCGGCATGTATGTCATACTATGTCTTAATAATCAATTACAGCAAATCATCAAGCAAAGAATCTTTATATCCTATATCTAATTATGCGTGATAATAATGTCATTTCCTACTTGACTGCCTCAGATGTACTTTCTGGCTTTGGAAGGCACTTTTTTTTTAAGTCAAAAAAGAAATCTTCAATGTCATTTACTGAATGGAAATTAATGGGCGTCAGCATAAGAGTTTGTTCCTTTTAAATTATGACTCTTATTAGGACTTCTAGAACAAGACACTTAATCAACTCATATGGCAAGTTCAAAATGTTTGTGTGGGAGAAGAACTTGTTTATCGATGTACAAGTATGTATAATACAATATAGCATTTCTATTGTAAATTGTGGAGTTTTAGTGGCATATTTGGCGCCACTGTATCTTTGATGATTAGAAGCAAGCTATAGATCCTATCTTTGACATTGATTTTACCATATTGAGTGAATGAAAGCATAATCCAGTTACAAAACTATGAGAGTGATGAATTCTGAATGACCTTAGAGGTTTCACAGGGAGCTTTGAGCCTAGCCTGAGTGACACATGGCAGATTGGGATCAAAAACGGTCCAATCTAATTTTTTTTAAGTCTGTCTCTTTGTGTGTGTGATGTATTATTCACACTTACTGACACATCCTCAGCAGTTTAAGACATTGATTTTACAGCTGTTTAAAAGTCGGTACTGTCAGAAATAGGCGTTTAAGTTAAACATTGATCCACACTCATTTCCATTTCAAACCTGCCACTCAGAAACCTTGTTGTGATTCTGTGCTACGTGAGAGATTTTGCTTTCTCTGTCTCAGCTGAATTACTAAACTTTTTTACACCTGCGAGCACACTAGCAACTCGGATTTTCTATGCATATGCATATGATAAATATTTATGTTTGAGGTTAGATTTTGAGAGCTTTTACCCTCGATCGTAAAACTTAGCCAAGAACCATAACCGCAAGATGGTTCCTCAGAGGACTAAACAATACTAATGGCCAAAACAGTGAAGTCATAAACAGGGGCATAAAATCTGTAATTACTGGAAAAATAAGCAAGTTTACAAGCCAAAAAGTTAGCTTGAAGGTGAGAAATGGGAATCTAATGATCATGTGGGCGGAGTCAGAGACTGCATTATTTTTCAGAACGCATTTATAATTCAGTGAATAGCTGAAAATTAAACCTGAACATTTGTTAGATTTTATCTGGATGCTAGTAATGGATGTAGCTGAAGTAGGTTGTCCACATATTATTGGGCATGTTGTGCACTCACTCTGAAGTTGGAGGGAAAAAGAATCAAAACTAGAGAAAAAATCATCCGTCATGGCAGGGAACTAATGACACACAGCGTGCTGCATACACATTCCCATAAAAACGTTTACCAAGGAAGTGACATTTAACATGTAAATCTCTTCATGCCTCAACTCTCACTCCTAATGTGGACTCACTAGGGAGCGCGTCGTGACTCTGCACTGGGCGATAAATAGATTACGGCAAATATGGTGAGGGAATGAATGAGCCGCTGCAGAAAATACACTCTGCAGCCACTTATAAAGATTCACTCTTCTGCTGAGTTTATGTGGAACAAGAGTGAAGAAAAAACACAAAAGGCAGAGATGAGCGAGAGGTTCATAATGCCTGGAGAAAGCTATACATTCTCATTCATGTCAGTCAATGGCAATTACTCTACTGGTGCAGACATACACGAAGGTATATAATTTGAAATCTGCACTTAAAAATTCAGTTCAGTTATGCATAATGACTTTATTTTAAGGTGTCCTTGTTACATTGTAATTATATACTTGTACTTATTTTAAGGTTAGGGTTTGATTTAGGGCTACTTGCATGTAATTATGCTTTAAATAAAGTGTTACCAGAATTCTTAACACCCATGGAACTTTCTGTTGTATCAAAAGTTCTATATAGAACTCAGACACTAAATTCCTCTCCATCCGCCGTCTATTTCTATTGCGTTTTATCTATGGACTTTTAACAGATTGTGATGACGTTTTAATGATCATTCTGCTAATTTAATTTTTATCTAATTTAATTGAATGCTTCTTTACTTAATTTTACTGCTACTGCTCTGTACAATTTACCTGTTATTGTTGAGTAAAATCTACTTACGTAAGTAAATTTAACAAAATAAGTAAAAGTCTGAGTAATTTTTACTTAGTTAAAGTTAACTTGAATTTTACATAATATAGCACTGACTTAAACCATGCTTTTGAAGTGTATGTGTTATTCAGAAACAAGTACAATAAATAACATGTACACTGTAAAACATAAAAAAACACAATTTGTTGAGTCAGCTTAAAAGAATTTGTTACCCCGCTGCCTTAAAATTTTAAGTTCAGTCAACTAAAATAAGTTTAGTCAACTTGAAATGTTAAGTTGTACTAAGCAACTTAGATATTTGTGTTTGCTAAACTTAACAGATGGGTAAGTAACCCAGCTGCCTTAAAATTTTAAGTTGATTCAACTCAAATATCAAGTTGTTACTTAGTATAATTTAACATTTCAATTTGAATAAACTTTTTTTGAGTTGACTGAACTCAAAATTTTAAGGCAGCCAGGTTACAAATTATTTTAAGTTGACTCAACAAATTGTTTTCCTAGTGTAGGCACCATATATACATAATTAATAATGCAGTACTCAGCTGAAAACAAATACTTCAATGCTTGGTACACAATACACAAATAACAGTAAGATTCTGTGGATGGTTTTTGAGTATGAATGTTTCATTTTGATTAGATGTAACAAAATCACAAGTTACTAAACCTAACAACAAAAGCAATGATACAACAGTATAAATACAGCTGGAAAACAGCAAAAAAAAAAAAAAAAAAAAAAAAAAAAAGCAACCTTATTAGTTATAACAACAGTATCAGAAAAGTTGAGTAAGTTTAAAGTAATTTTATGTTTTAATACGCTTTAATTTCTACAAGCTTAAAATTAGTACTAATATAAAATTTCCTTTTTTTATTTAAATTATTGGCTGAACTACTTTTTTTCATGTGAAATTAACTTTGTTTTTCTGTAGTATATACTTCACCACAGAATCTTTTTTTTTTTTTTTTTTTTATCAGATTACTTCCTCTTCCTTTTTCTCATGTCTTTTTTTTCCTTGTGAGGGTAAAATTGTGTTTCTTACACTTTTTCTGTGCTGTAACAGTCTTGAGATCCAAAAAATAACGACCTAAAACAGCCCCCTCCCTTTTTTTCTTTTTGTCTTTTTTTGTGTGTTTCATATTATAGTGTTTAAGTTGCAGTAAAGGTTTTCAAAATATTGCATGTATATATAAAAATATTCACAAGATTTCAAGAAAAAAAAAAAAATTTGTTTAACTTCTGAGGAGTTAAATCAACAACTGTGGGTCAACATAACAGGAGGGATTAAAAAAAAAAAATCAGAATACATGGTTACTTTTAAATGGCCAAGATGCTTTTTGGTAGTAGAATGGTGTAGTTATGACATCCACCAGCAGGGGTTTTGTGGGACTAACCAGGAAAATATTAGCTTGTAATACAAAGCAGTTATATTTGTTAGAGGACAAATCCTCACTTTAAATAATATGTAATATTTTGTGTATAATATTAATATTCTTTATTTTTCTCTGCATCCATTTAATCCAAAGAAGATTGTGCCAAGTCAGGTAAACAGATTTTAACAATAGAAAATAATCCACAGGATGGTCCAGATGTTTGAACATCTGTTACAGCTAGATAACAACAACCAGTTTTCAATAAACACCAGTTGCTCACCATATGACACATTTTGTCCATTAAATCCGCACCGTTTAAAACAAGCTTCAGTGATTTTTGTTTATTTTCCCTTGTGACAGTATTGTTTGTTGTGTGTTGAGTGTCTGTCCTGAGGTAGGTCTGGGAATGAAGCAATATGAAACAATATTTTTTTAATCGTTGTCTTGAAAAATCAGCAAAGTACAATGACAGCAGGTGGTCTGCATGTACAAAGATGTGAACATGATGTCCTGCTGATCTAGACACGCCTAGGACAAAGACAGGATGCTGTAATTGTATTTTTCTTTGGTTAAAACAATGAATCATTCAAAAATGGAAGAAGCTGCAGAAACGGCTATAAATAATGTGAATTAATGATGACAGAATTATCTATTTTGACTGAACTAACCATTTAAGTAGGAAAAACAGTAGGCATAACAGATTGTAACTTCCTTCCTGTGCATCTTCATCAGCAGGACATCATGTACAAGACTTTCTGTACAAGCTCGCAGACCACCTGCTGCAGTTTGAGCATCCTGATATTTCAGAAAATGAAATTCGAATTGAACATTCAGGACGTGTATTTTTGGAGGTTTAGGCTTGTTCTAGTTCCGTCGTGCGTTCCACTGGGACGTCTGTTTAGCATCAGGAGCTGTTGAAGAAGATTGAGGAAGTCCAGTGGGACCCACACAAACCAGTGTTCCAACACAAGCCAAGATGTGTATTGAAATAAAAAAAAATTTGGCTGTGGTGTTAAGGGATTTATTTGTTTACCCTGTTGTCACAGTGTCTTAAAATAGCTATTTCTTATTGCATATAATGCTAAAAATTTGCTACTGTGAAAAAAACCCTGGGAAAGTGTTGTGAGACTGTACAAGCTGATGAATGACTAGCGTCCCAGATTCAGTGCGTTTGTGTTGGTGTGTGTCTGTTTGGGGAGTTGTGTGTGTGTGTGTGTCGCTGTGAAAGAGAGCGAGTGTGCATTTCCATGCATGACTGTCTTGCACAGAGATTATGACGTCACCGGATTGCCTCTTCATCTCGGACTCAGACTGTGTGTGTGCTTCTGTTTGCATTTTTTAGCATTCCATTCTCTCTGTTCCATGACTATCTCTACTGTGTGTTTGTCCTCAGCATGATCTCATTAGTCGGTGATTCTTTAATTAGAGCAACTATTCTGTCTGATGTTTGAAAAGACAGTTTAATATTATATTATATTTTGTATTTTTTTGTAACAACCTTTCCAACAAAGACTTTTATTTTTTTTTTTTTTTTTTTACACTGCTTGAGCTTTTTTTTTTCTTTTTCTTTTTTTTTTTATAATACATACCCCTTATTTTCAAAGTTCTTGTTCTCTGCAAACAAGTTTGCCCTACATTTCAACACAGGTTGATTTCAATAAAACCACCATTGATTCACACTAGGGGTGGCAATCAAAGATCCCTGGCAACAAACAATGCCCTCAACAGCAAAGAGAGCAACATTTCTTCATTGTTACAGGCTGTCTAGACTTCAGATTCTTTCATTGGTGAGTGTGTAATGTTTGTATTTGTGTAGCAACTCCAGTGGTTCTCAAAGACCTCAAGCCAACTACCACATCTGGTCAAATCAGAACATTCTCGTACCACCTAATCACAACAATGTTGCTCTAATTTATTTGATACTGAGATCAAGATTAAGGTGTGAGTGACATGATGCCATATTTTGATTAATATCAGTATTTTTGTTTTTAAGATAAATATTAGTGGTGTAAAACCATCATCAGGCCTCATACTGGCCTTTTATTACAGATGGAATCATACGGTAAATTCTGTAAGGTTCATTAGTTAACTACTTTAGTTAACATCAACTAAGAACGAACAATAGTTCTATAGCATTTACAGTATTAATCTAAAGCCTTCTACGCACTGCATGATTTTAGCAATTCTATAAGATCATTGCTGAGCACACTGTCCGACATGGATCAAAAAAACTTGGACATGCATGTAAATTGTACGATGATGACACCTATTGACTCAAAGGCTATGATATATGTTTTTTGAGGAAAACATTTCAGGATTTTTCTTCATATAATGGACTTGATTGGTGCCCCGAAACTTGAATTTCCAAAATGTAGTTTAAATGCAGCTTCAAAGGGCTCTAAATGTTCCCAGCCGAGGAAGAAGAGTCTTATCTAGCGAAACGATCGGTCATTTCGAAAAATAAAAATTTGTGTACTTTTTAAGCACAAAAGTTTGTGTAGCACAGGCTGTGGGATGCGCGTGCACGATGCTACGAATTAGTGATAGGTCATTCATTTTGAACAAATCTTTAATGTGACACAGGAAGAACGAGTCGCCCAAAAACTTGTCAGATAAGAGTTGAGGTGAGCTAATCATAGACCCATGTAAACAATGAATTAATCTTTTCTGTTTCTTATAGCATTATAGTTTTGTCTTGTTTGTAGTGTAATCAGCATTTGTGTAAGCAGTAGATGTGTTAGGGAAGTAACACATAACATTTCAATTATATTTTACTAAAATGAACAAAATGAACAAAAGACTCGAAAAAAGATTTGCTCATTTTGCTGAACGAGACTCAAAGGTCCGAGTCGGTAAAATGATCCGAACTTCCCATCACTACTACGAATCACGTCCAAGTTCATCGTCTGTGTCCTCCGGCTAAAAAAGGTAGAGTATGGCAAAAAAGTCCGTTTTATTTTCTCCTACAACTTCAGAATCGACAGACATCGTTGTACCTTTTTCTTTGTAAACAGCGTTTGACTTATTTGCACTTTCTTAGTCTTTGCGCGTTCGCTTTGTAAACACTGGGTTTGTAGTTGCGCCTACGTTCCGCGTGACCTTTCGACATGATTCAATAGTACGTGAACGTGCATGCCAGAAGCTGTGCTACATGAGCTTTTGTGCTTAAAAAGTATACAAATTTTTATTTTCCGAAAAAAATGACCAATCGTTTCGCTAGATAAGACCCTTCTGCTTTGGCTGGGATCGTTTAGAACCCTTTGAAGCTGCATTTAAACTACATTTTGGACATTCAAAATCGGGGCAACAATCAAGTCCATTATATGAAGAAAAATCCTGAAATGCTTTCCTCAAAAAACATAATTTCTTTATGATTGAAGACAGAAAGACATGAACATCTTGGATGACAAGGGGGTGAGTAAATTATTTGTGAATTGTTGTTCTGGAAGTGGACTTCTCCTTTAAAAGTGATAAATATTGGGGGAAATTCCTAATTATTTCATTTCTTAATGCATTTTCAGAACCATTTTCTTTATTTGGATGGCAGTGTATTTTCACATGCAAATTTTGCAGCCCAATTCCAAAATAAACACTACCTACATTTCGGGTCAGCATAGTCTATAGTGAAATGTCTGGCTTTCTAGAAGCAACTGGAACTGCTAGATCACTCTGGTTGCATTGTCAATCAATGTCATGCCGAATCCAGTATTACTGAATCAGCTTGTCTTCATAAAGTCAAGTTTCTAGAAACTGCTCACAGACTTGGAAGACAAAAGGAGTAATATCACATATTTTCTTTCCTTTTTTTTCAGTTTTACCTCAGTCTGATCAGCACCCTCACATCAGCATTCCAGCTTGAAAAGGTCATCCTATTCACATCATGCCAAAAAAAAAAAAAAAAAAAAAAATTGCTCTGTGATGCATTCCACTTTTGTTATTCTGTATGTTAGATGTTATGTAGATGTTGCTAAAAAAAGTAAGATCTGAATGGAAAAGTATATCCAATCCACAATTACACATCATTTAAGGTGTGTGAATGAGTCATTTGTTTCTTCAGATCATTGCAGGTGAAGGCGTTCCTCCTCCAGATGCTAAAGATATCCATTAATCAACCTCCCCCTTTTCCCCAGTAGGATCCACTGGAAGGATTGAACCCGTAATCCAGGTTAAATGTTTAAGCATGTGAGGGATTTATAATATTACGCAATCTCTTCTTCCATTGAGTAATGATATGATTTCATCACACTGAAGGTAAACTTACACACATATACAGTGGCCCCTTCATTACAGTGCTGGGACAGATGGGAATCTTTGTGAGGTGCTGCTTATTGAATCTTCAGTCAAATGACATCATAGATGAAGCTTGGAATCACCAGTGTGGGGAAAACATACTCAGAGACTCATCCAACTGGTAAAATTCCCTCAAATTAGCATGATAGACAGCCACTCTCTCTTTCCGTCCTCCAGGATCTCAGATTGGTTTATCTGATATGATTTATGGATATTTGCACCTTGGGTAGACACCTAATTAGGTTTTATCATCACAACTGAGACACCTTTGAAAATCTAAGATTAGAAATATGATTTGAACCTGGAAAGTTTTTGAGAAGATTATTAATTAGGCTATAAAATACTAAGAAATATTTGCCCATGTTAAGGCTTCTGAAGCACAGAATGTTGAGAAGAAAGAGAGAGAAAGAAAGAGAAGCAATGGACAATTTTTTTTATATACTCAGGCCTCTTTCCTGTTCATTAATGGAAAGAAAAATTGGCAAATGCCTGTCGTCAGCTCCTGACAGCGGTGACTGAAGTACTCCCCTCAGTCCATTTAAAGACCGCGATCAACTGGCGGACGAACATGTTGTTTTTTCCACATATATTTAAAAAGGGTCACTTTGTCACAAGGTGCTAAAAGGGCTTCAGGGGACAATATCTTTCATTTTATTGTCTCCTCTGACGTGTTCTTCCACTCTTCTCAGTCTGTACTAGGAAAGAGTGGCTGGAACATGATTTTAATGTCATTCGAAATCACTGCCTTATTGTAAGAGCTACTGCTAAGCATTTTCCCTCTGGCCAAGAACTAAATGCAGCGTTGTATAAAAGGTGGCTATGATGCCATGTTCATTTTAGGACAGAGTTAGTCTCTTCATTTTAGTGTATTAATCATATCTTCAAACCACAAATTGATATATTTTTAATGAATTTCGAGTGATTTCTGACCCTGCATTGACAGCAACGCAACTGACATGTTCAGGGATTCGAAAGGTGGTAAGGACATGGTTAAAATAGTTTATGTGACAGCATCCTCGTAGCTTCATAATATTACGATTGAACCACTGGACTGATTGGGAAGGTGATTAATTAATGACAATATTCATTTTTGGGTGAATGAACGATTTAAGGTTAGAAAATAGTGCCACCTTTGTCAATATTCAGAGAGCATCCAAGGATTGAACACTGCTTATTTCACAAGTTTACGTTTACATATAGTATTGCATATCCGGGGAAGGGCCCCGAATTCGGGAATGGCCCGAACCCAGAGAACCCCCCTAGGTGTAGTGAGAACTCGGAATGAGGTGATGGGGTGGTGGAGGGATGCTGATAAACCATCAAAAGGATAGAGGTAAGTCAGCTGTATTTGAATCTATAGCGTTGATTAACTTGAGTGAGCTCCTGTTGTGTTAATTAGGCTAGGTATCCGACGCGCTCCTCCCGAACCTTGTTAATAAAACATCATATAATGTCACAGAATGTTTAGGATTGGTAGTTTCTACACATCCTTCTCTGGAAACTTCACTCTAATGACTTTTTCTTGCTTCACCTACAGTAAATGTCACCGTGTTGCCGTATTCATATTTTAAAATGTAATATATTCTTCTGAAGGCAAAGCCATTAATCTAGTCGTCAGTGTTACATGATCCTTCAGAAATCATTCTTATATACTGATTTGCTGTTCAGGAAACATTTCTTCATTATTGATGTTGATTGTCACTTGTAATCAACTTAATGCATCCTTAGTAAATAATAAAACATTAATTTATTTCAAAAAATAAAAAAACTGATCTAAACTCTTGAATGGTAGTATTCAAATATATTATAGACAAGCTTGAGTCCATTTCAATGTAACCATTATAAATATCAATTTTAGTATATTTTATATGAATTGTTTATACGTAGGTTTTTTTACGTAACGTTTAGAGGCACAAAACGTACATATTTGTACGTTTGATTGATGCTAAAACGTACAATTTTGACGTATTTCAACGTTTAAAACGTACAAATCGCTACGTAATTTTGGCTAAAAACGTATGTATGTATCTTTTATTTCATTAAGATATTCGTTTCAATGACTTTTTGTCATTTTATTAAGCGATTTAGAAGTTTTTAGCCCTCTTAACCTACCCCCAAACCTAAACCTACCCATTTTATAGCGAATATAAAAGGGAATATGCAGGGAAATTACCATTTTAGTAACAATACAGCATTAAAATATATGTATAGTCACTAATCCCACTCCTACCTCAAAACCTAACGTTAACCATAACTCTCTCTGTACAAAAACATGACAGACAGAAAAGTGCGATCACATTAATTTATTTATTGCAAAAACGTCAACAGCAGTACCGAAAGTAATGCAAATGCCGCGTTGCAGCCGCAGCCCTCTCTGGCGGAATACAGCAGGTTTGTTTGAGGTGCAGAGCAGAATTTAAATAGTTAATTGCTAAAAAATATTATCCAGATTATTATCCTGATCCACTCCCCAAAAGAAGGCGCCCGCGCATCATTCAAACACATCCTACCAGAAACACGGCATGTCGTAATCTGTGACGAATGCAGGCGAGAGCCAATGAGCGTTCGATTTTCCTGCCGTAATACCTGTCGTTTTTTGACGCGGCAATATTTGAATTTGTAAAATGCACTTCAGTGCGGGTTTATTTGCTGTTGCTATTGGACTCGCTGCTCGGGATGGAGATGAAGGTCGCCGGATAAAGTCTTGAATTTGGGTCTGTTCCTCGCAATCGTATAGATTCTGTAGATCTTGATTATAGCGCACAAATAAAATTGTTTCATTGTATTTTATTTTATAGGATCTATTGTTAGTCACAGCATGTTGGAGAAAACGTCTTTTGTGTCCCACCACAGCAAAAAAGTAATATTACAAGAATGGTTAAACGATTGCAGAAATGTTATTTATTTTAAGGATTTAAAGTGTAGTCTTGTTTAACATTATGTATACCTGTCCTTGGAAACGAGCTGGCAGCAGAAATTACACAGAACAGAATGAAATGTTATAATTTCATATTAAGTAAACGATTATTTAAAAGTACAATTGAAAACATAAGGCCATTGGTATGACAACTAAAAACAACAATAATAGTGAAATTAATGCAGCGATTTGAATAATTAAAACTCTTGACAGTATCTGAAGAATGTAGATGCTTTGACTGAGGGGAAATGTCACCTCAGCGACATCAATGTTTCTTTTATGAGAGACAACAATCGAACATCAAACAATCTCTTGAATACAACAAAGTGCATTGATTCAAAGCAGAATTCTGAATTGTAGAGAGTAATACAGCTCATTGAAAGGGACATTATAATCAAAGTACAAAGCAAAGGGAACTCAGCAGGTCCCATTGATTAGTCAATATTATTGGGGTTTTAGGAAAAGACATTTTGAAAATGTGAAACCCCTAAAGACCAGATGAAAGGAGGAAGACAACAATGCTCCCTCTGAGCTAATACCCTGCATTCAGATGGCAAATATATGGTAAGAGCATGGCTTGCAATAAGAAAACTCAATTTTGCATAATTAAGTTTTTGGTATTTAGAGCCACCACAGTAATTTTAAGGGCTATGCTGTGAACATTGAAGTGAATGGAAGTCCAGTTCATGTGACAGAATTTGAGTTGATCAACTTGGGGTGTATTTTTTCAGAAACACAATGCAGATTCATATTTCAAACAGGATGTATTTATTTATTTGAATGTCCTGAATATACAGGAAAATGTTCATATTTAAAATTATATCATTTACAATAATCAGTTATTTACATCATACACTGAGTGAGAACCATAAACCGGTGTATTAATTAACGTGGAGGTCACAGGTATATTTATAGTGTGCAGTTGTTGATTGAATCCAGGCTTGCTAAACTATATTTCTCTTCTCTGTCAGCTCGCCGTCCCTAAATCTAGGGCCAGCTTCCCAGTCTCAAAGACTGCTGAACAGGGAGAAAGAATCTGCTATATTTAGCCCACCTGGCATGCTTTGAAACATCAAGGATGCAGAGAGAGAGAGAAAGGGAGGTAAGGAGGGAGGAAGAAATGAAGTGTAGGAAGGTAAGAGTGCCAACCCTTTGTCAAAGAACTCTATAGATGGATTGTTTTATATATGTAATTTACTCAGGCTCCTTCAGAACTTCTGAGGAGGTTCTTAAGAAAATCTAATTGCCCTGTCGCCAGATTCTCCTGTATATGCAATCAATTTCAATTAACCAGGCCTCTAAATGAATGCCACAAGGGGGTAATTTTAGAGCTGCAAGTGTCTGACTTGTTTATGTCCAAAAAAAAAAAAAAAAGATGAATCTGTAATTTTTGTATATGCTGCCCAAACATAATACAATTTCTTTAGAATAGAAGGAAAAAAAAAGTTTTATTTCGAAATCACCAAGCAGGCAGAAATAGTAAGATTATGATGCGAGTATGCTATTCATATTTAAACACTGAAAAATTACACGCTTCACCTTCAAAATGAAAAATTCTGCTAAAGCACAATTGAATTTGGAGAAGGCTGACGTGGTTCATTGACATGGTAAATGACTCCTGTCAGTGCATGAAATGTGGAGTGGTAATGTATTATTGAGATGATCTTTGACCTTTAATACCCTCGAAAGGTTCCTGGCTAAGAAGATAAAAAAATCAATACGAGACAAAAGGAATGGGATATCTGTGCCCCAAGGCTGAGAGAAACCAAAGACGATCTCTGATGGAGTGATGTTGACCTGCGTTGTGGGAGTCATGCAACTATATAAGATAGTTAAGAATAGACTGTTTGCTATGTGTTTGTATGCTTATTAGAGTTGATGTTGTTGGCTTAGCAACATGAAAGGAACGCTATTTATATGAGTTGCTGTCTTTGTTGGGTCTTTCATGAGGTTTTCTTTCAGTTAGGTTGTTTTCTTAAGATACTTATAGGCAGTGTATACAATAGCATGGCAGCTTGTTACGTCTTTGAGCTAAGCCTAAATGTGTGGAGAAATATTCTTCAAAGAAAGGTATTGTCTCAAAGTCTGCTTAGGTAACGGATGGGGAAAATAACTGGACTCTAGGTTTGTTTTTTTCTTGCTGTGATGTGTCAAGGCAGGTCATTATAACCTAGAATCCAAGTAACAGGCAAGTTGAGGTTGGTTGTCTGTTTAAAAACAAACAAACATTTTTTTCAACTTATCGGTTGATCCAGTTCACAAAACTGGCCTGAATGATCTGTTTACAATTCTGATTCGATTCTCAGGTACACCTAACTGATTCAATGGTCCAGTTGTAGTAGTTCCAACCCCCTAAATAGGAAGTGTGAATGAGTGAAATCAACTTTTCAGTGAAAATGTTGGTCATTTTGTTCACTTGGCTGGAATGTAGTGCAGAAGTCATATGGACTACTTTGACAGTGAAAGTGCTGTTCTCTTTTTTGTTCTATGGAAGAAAGTTAGTTATACAGGTTTTGGAATGACATAACAGTGAGTCTATTATGACAGAATTTCCTCTTTTTGAGTATTCTGTTAACTGTATCGTGCATTTGGTGCGGTGGTCTTTTCATTAGAGAAACAATCATGCACACACACATTCCTCTTAAGAAGTTAGTGAAGAGGCCAGATGTCTTACTCGAGAGTTAATGGCCTTCATGGCCACTTGGCAGGATTCCACAGTCTGAATTAGCTGATGACAGATTCGGTTAATGATACATGCTGTGGCCATGTGAAGAAATGAAGGTTTAAGCCAATATGGCAAGAGGAAGGAGATTGGAGAATGAATCCTGTGAAGCATGAACCAGTCAGCCCTGAAGAGATGAGAGCAGTGTCCATTCATGAAGCCCAATCGATAGCACTCTGTGATTAGTCACCTGCTAAATAGTGGCCACCCCGAGGACATGAGCTTCTCATCACCAGAGAGATGAGTTAGAAAAGGTCTAGGACCACTGTGAGATCAGCAAATGTCAGCCGGGTCCCAGGCAGGATCCGTTCCACTTTACTGATCGCTGAAGCAATGTGGCAGCCAATCAAAGGCTGTTTCATGAAAATAGCTTTTGGCCATATGCTTTTATGATGGATCCAGAACCCTTGAGTTGTGAAATAAGAATCATTCCTCGGAGTGAAGTGTTGTGATTATGCTGCCTTCGAAGATGCCTTGTTTTATCCAAATACTAAGGCAGCACCCCATCCTTCACAAAGAATAAAATCCCAATGCATTGTGATGAGCTTATGAAAAGAGTCCATCAAAGATACCAGACCCGCTTTAGATTAAACCCAAGTTTAAAGTACTGCACTATAGTAACCACAATACAGAAGTGAGTTGTTCTTAACAACTTAAGGTTTGGCTAATTAGCGTGGCACATTGTGCCCCTGCTGGTGGATGTTGTAATTACACAACATTTCCCAAATATATTGTCTTATACTACAGGGTTGTTAAATGCTTGAATCGGATTGGTTGACAAACATTCTAAGGTGTACAATTATTTTCACAAAAACACACAACTAAAGTAGTGTCAGGTAGGTCTTGACCGCATTACATGTCCATATCACTGCGCCAAATGATTACAGTAATTTCAAAAGTCCTTACTACAATGGCAGAGAGAGCTCAACATGCTTCAAATGAAAGAAAAAAAACACACACATGCAAATCGAAAAACAACTTAAATTTATGAAAACATCATCATTTTGACAACACACGTGCTGCAAATACAGAAATGCACTGCAAATACTCACAACACAACCAAACACAGAAACACACAGCAAAATAATCACAACAAAACAAAATACAGAAATGCACTGCAAATACTCTCAACACCAACCAAATACAGGAACATGCTGCAAATTTTTTACAACAAAAACAAATACAGAAAGGTGCTGCAAATACTCACAACACAGCCAAATATAGAAATGCTCTGCAAATACTTACAACACAACCAAATACAGAAATACACTGCAAAAAAATCACAAGAAATCTGAACAAATTGGGCAATACTCTCAATACCAACCAAATGCCGGAACATGCTGAACATTTTTTACAACAAAAACAAATACAGAAAGGTGCTGCAAATACTTACAACACAACCAAATACAGAAATGTGCTGGAAAAAAAACGGAAACACTGCAAATACTCTCAACACAGCCAAATACAGAAAAGGTGCTGCAAATACTCACAACACAACCAAATACAGAAATGTGCTGGAAAAAAAACAGAAACACACTACAAATGCTCACAACACAGCCAAATACAGAAATGCGCTGAAGAAACATTATATTAAATATATAGTATCCATTATATTCTAGCATGTCTTGCACTAGCTGGACATACTTGTGCATTTTGGTATTAACACTTTCAGGTTTGTTATAGTTATGTCCACACCAGGAAGTTCAGGAGTATTTTAGCATTCAAAAATATATATTGTACATCACACCCTCTTGTACAGATAAGAAAGCAACTCTCAAGGTCATGGACCACATGAGACCCTTTGCAGAGAGAACCGCATGTACCCTTGAGCAAGACACTTTACCCCAGGATGTCCCAGTTACTGTACTGTACATTTTGAAGAGGTCATTTAATGGCATGTATACTGAATTAAAGTCACATTAGCAGTATATTCATCATAAGTGTTATGATATTAACATTGGGAATGTACTGAGTATTAAATAGCTGTCTGACGTGAGGAGACGCAGTGTACTGCAGGAGAGCTGTTAACCTTTATGTCTTGGTTTCATTTAGAGGTTGATGTGTTTTGATGTTAACTCCATTTAGCAAATGACTTGTCTTATTATTAATGGTCATAATAGACATGAAGTAAGTCATAGGCTACATTTAAGGTTAAATGTTTAGGATTAAATCTTGGGGAATCTTGGGTTTTTAGATAAGAGAGTTTCCCTGTGGGAGGATTCATTTTCAAAATGTATGAGTCCAGAGGCATAGGGATTTTAAATGTGACCGAAAGAACATGGTTGCAGGCAACAAGAGTAATGCCCTGTAATGGTTTGACTCATAATTTTGTATTCATTGCTGCAGCCTTGGACACTTAGAGTTTGCACATGCAATGCCTCTTCTCAAAGGATACTTTGAGTGAGAGCTCAGCTGTGTTATTGTAGCACTTAGAATGACTTCTAGCAGTGATTTAACACAACACATATCATAAATAATGGATCGCTCATGCATGTCCAGCAGCTGGTAAGAATTCATATGGGTTTGGAGTGACATGAGGGTAAGTAAATGATGATAGGTTTTTTTTTTGTTTTTTTTTTTCTTTTGTTCATATTTATTTCATATTGCTACTGAAGAGTAGTATATGTTTTATTATTATTACTTCTTGCAAAACAGAAAACTACATAACAGTAGTTTGACGAGTGACAAGTGAGTTTTTATTTTTCCGTTATTCAGTGAAAAACTGAAATAAAATACAATTCAGTATGATTCACTAAGCATTTGTTAAATTAACTAAAGTAAATATTTTTGTAAAAACTGATTTTTTTTCAAAGTTCTTTGATAGATTTGATATAATCTTTTACACTCTTGCTGAATGAAAGTGTTAATTTCTTTGAAAAAAAAAAAAAAAAAAAAATCTAGTGCAAAAATACTTTTTATGTTTTATTTCCATTACAACTTTTTCATTTTGTCTTTATTGAACTGAAAGAAGATGCAGTTTATGGTTTTCAGAACAGTTTTTGCTTGTTGTTTGTTAGATTAATGTAAATTATAGAAATGTTCAAAATGGTCAAAAATACTGATAAAAATTTTTCTGGGCTCAATGTTCACATTGGCTTATGTTTGCTATAGTTGATGTGTATGAATTATTGCACCATATTTACTTTGCAGTTAACTTTCATTCATCACTATGAAGCACAGCGTATAATGAACTCTTAGAAAGAGAAATATTTTATATGATATTAAGAAAGTGGTTTGTTTTAAATTTAGTATTGATTTGGATTGTATTTTGTATTGATTTCTCGAGCAGAGCAGGTGTGCTGCATAATGTACACCAAATTGGAGCCATGTTTGAAATCTGTGTTCTGACATTCAGCTTCTTTGGATGGAGGAAATTTAGCAGCGAATGATTCACTGTGCTACATAAAGGACGTGACTGGGTACCTTGATGTATTATGCCACCTTCTTAAAAAATGACAGTACTTATGTTTTTCCGATGTACTGTTTGAATCTGATCCTAGTGGAAAGTGTTTGAGCGGCATGATGTTTGTGTTGCTATGGTTACCTTTCCATCCAAACGTGATTTCTCCTCGCAACGATCTATTTGGCGGCAGGTGAAAATAGGCTAAGACTAAAACTTTTTGAGTTTCAGATCAGTTTCAGTCATTCTGATGGTACGTGACTTCTAATAAGTTGAATTGCTTCTGTTTTTCCCCATGTTTTTCGAATGTCTGTTATGATAGTATGTAAGTTTGGTGAGCGGGAACGAAAGGGAGGATTACTTGTGTACAGCCAGAGATTGTCTTATTGTTGGGAGATGCAAGGGTCTGTAGTACTTACCATTGGAAGGAACATAACAGCTAACTTGGATCATGTGAGGTTCCTCAGGCAATCATTAATGGCAGTGACGTCAGTGGCCAGCTTTTTCCTTTATTAATTAAAATTCATTATATCAACATAAGGCGCATGGCAGTCATAATAGTAACTACTAATTCAAGTCTGATATCAGGTAAAACCTGAAAACCAAAAAAAACATTAATGTTTTTTTGACAAAACACAATATTACACAACATCTGTTGTTAAAGAGAACCCTGGGTTTTAGGACTTTGGCTTAATATAATGTAAATAATGTCTCTTCCTAAAATATTGAGGAGAAAACCCATGAAAGATTTATATTGTTTAAAATTCACATCTTTTTATACATATTTTGAACTATGGTGAGGGCGCCATTTATTGATGATGTAAAATGGTTGCAGTCTGTGAGCTACCACAACACAACTCAGAAAATAAAATACTGATACGATGAGCACAGCTACTGAAAGAGCTTACAGGTGGCAATGGATATAAGCGTAGGCTTAAACCAAATGCCGTGCCATCGATTTTCCCCACAAGGAGTCTAAATGCCCCCAGATATCGAGTGAAATCCATGCTGAGATACTCCGTCAGTGGCTGCGGCATCATGACAAGCATTGGCCTATTTACATCCTGTCAGGATGGCATCTAGCATTTCTTGTCTCTGCCATTTGTAAGCTCTTTCAGTAGCTGTGGCCTACTAAAAGCCTCAAAGGCATCAGGACTGAAATGGAGAGAACAAAGAGGTGGGTCTTTATGAAGACATCTTCACATTCTTTTTTTCCTCTTCTTGTCACATCAGGGCTAAAGCGGAGAGAACAAAGACAAAGACTTACATTGCTTCTCTTGTTGCCCTTTGGCTGAAAATTACAACCAAAAGCCACACAATGTGGTGTCATATCAGTATTTTAATTTCCAAGTTGTGTTGCGGTAAAATAGCAACAGGTAGCATCAGTAGCTCACGGAGTGCAACCATTTTCCATCATTGAAATAATGACACCCCACCCCCCACCCATAGTCCAAAATATGGATAAAACAATGTGGATTTTTAAAAAATAATATGCATCTGAGGGGTATGATGTCATTGTTCAGGCCCCGCCCATGGCCTCTAACAGTCTGTACTATATTTGCATATTTCCGCTCTTAGCCAGTTGTACGCTGTTTGCCATTTTCTCCTCGCTCAAGCAGCTGTAGCAACAGCAATGTCTTATAAGCAATGCAGGTATTCTGTATTTATATGTAAAAGTGAACAAAGCAGTCTTCATTTTCTCCCGATATCAGAGCCACTGAGGACGCAGTGGACTGGTTTTGTTTTTGATGGTAATGTGCCATCAAATCCTCAAAGCACAGAAGAGAGGGGCGGGGTGAGCAGTAGCTCATTATCATTTAAAAAGACATGCACCGAAACAACTTGTTTTGAACAGAGCTGTTTTTGATGAGGTAAAAGTGTTTTGTTTTACACAACCATTGAGGAATTGTAACTAAAGTATGTTACTGACATTTCATGAATACCTAAAGAATTATACCAACTTGTGGAAAATGGGCATCCGTGATAATTAAATCAGTGAGAATTACAACATATTTAGTGAATTTCACTCACTTAACTGTAGGGGGCTTCAAAATTGCCAAAAATACCCAACTACATGCATTTGCTTTAACAATTGCCCAAAATTTAGTGGGGTTAAAGGGTCAGATCACCTCAGTAAAACCACAGTAATTTGCACTCTGTTCTACTATGTCCTACCTTAAAGTACAACAGAACACAAAACTGTTCACTTGCCCACTAAACACAGTTATTTACAGCTGCTTTCGACCCTGAGAGAGGTGGCTTTGTTATAAATACTACAAGGCTGACAGCGGAAACATAACCACACCAGCGTCCTAGCGTGAGTTATGTCTCACTCTGTCTCAACTGTGTGGAAATTCAATTATCAGTATGCACATGGGTTTAAAAGAGCAGTCTTTGTGTCCTACACAATGAAACACATCCTAATGCACGCCGTTGACTCCGGATGCTCCGTTGAAAATGCGGTTTGGTGAACGGCAGGGTAAATTAAGTGTGATTTTTTTTTTTTTTTTTTTGCTCTTTCAAGTGACCAGCATTTTTAATTACTAACAAGGCATGTTGTGAACTGGGATATGAAGTTACTGTAGCATGGTTCGAAAAATGACCAAATCATTCATAATCCTATTACACTGTGAATGCTGACAATGAGTTGAACCACCCACAGCCAGAGGACTGAACTTGTAGTAGCGTCAATTACACAAAAGCACAAATCTAGAGCGGTGCGTGAGTGAGTCATCTTTAAAATGCTAATCAAATTCCAAATTGTTTTTGTATGAGATCAATGCATGCCATTTAAGATTGTGATAAAAAAGACATTTAAAGGGGATGGAGCCCCACACATAAACAATCAGATGGAAATTACCTCTCCTCCTCTCTGTTTTAGAAAACAAGAAATTAATTTGCATGTTAAGTGGTTCTCACCGCAAACAATAATGGTAGGAACAAATGCAATATTTATCACTGGCATCATCAAAAACAAATGTTGAACCTTGTGGACGAAAATAGTTTATCGTACCTTATAATTGTGTTTAGGCTTGAAAAGAACAACTTGTAATAGTGTTTACTCACATAATGAAACAAGGAACCGATACCTCTAGCGGACCTGTTGCAGTTCATTTAGTTTTCATTACAATTTGATCACACTGGCAAAAATTACCCTCTGCATAATCCAAATGGAAGTATCGTATTTACATATGCCCAGCCAGAGGTCTGAGTGGTTTTGAATGAGCGTACGAGAGTGAATCATGAACCCCGATATGAGAGGTGCTGACCTGATGTGCACATTAAGTCTTGATAGTAATATACATGCTATTATTATATTCACGCCCCATAGTCTGATTGCTCTTCCTGCTGAACTGTTGTAGGCGTTTTAGCTTCTTGCATCTGGAACGGGTTCTGCTGTTGTGTTGGTAAATGTAGAGGTAGATTTATTTGCTTAACTGGTTTTTGATTAATGACAAAGTCTAGCTGACACTGCAGCTAATTCTGACCAAGAACCGTCAAGTCAAATCACCTTTATTTATATAGCGCTTTTTATATTAGAGGTTGTTTCATAGCAGCTTAACAACAGGGAAGTAACAGAATCAATGATGCCAATTTTAAATATAAGACAAATCCAAATTCTGCTATGAAGCAGCTCTAGAAAGACAATAGTGTCATTCAGCTCCAGTCAGTTCAAGGCTGATTCAATTCAGTTCTGTAGCAATGTGGATGTTGCAAAATTCGTTAGTCATAACTTCGATTCAGCAATAAACCAGTTCTACAGACAATTACCATTTTAAGCAAAAAGAGAATATGGAAAGCACAATTTTGGGGGATCTGATTGTCTTTCTTTCCAAAAGCAGGTTTGTGTGCCAGAACTGAACTGAGAAAACCTGTGAAATTGTATGTATATATGTATGTATGTATGTATGTGTTTGTTTGTTTGTTTGTTTGACTGTTCGTTCGTTCCATCTCATGGATGGAAAGGGATTTTTTGTCTATTCTGAATTTTGCACAACTCTATTCAAAAGTAAATATGTATGTATGTATTTATTTATTTATTTAAATTTATATATAGTGGCAAACAATATACAAAAATGAAATTTGAACTTGCAATTTACAATACTGTAAGGAAGTAGAATGAAAGTAAACTGAATTTCAAGGAAAATACTATAACTGTATTTCTATCTATCTATCTATATATCTATTTATTTATTTGTTTATTTATTTATTTTAATTTATATATAGTGGCAAACAATATTCAGAAATGAAATTTGAACTTGCAGTTTACAATACTGTAAGGAAGTAGAATTAAAGTCAATTGAATTTCAAAGAAATTACTATAACTGTATTTCTATTTATTTATTTATTTGCTTGTTTGTTTATTTATTATTTATTCACAACAGAAGTGACATTTGTCAAGATAAATTGTTAAATATAAACTTCCATCTCGAAAGGGAAGAATTTTTCAATTCTGAATTTTCCACAACTCTATTCAAAAGTAAAAACATTGATTAGATCCCAGACATAATAGGATTACTCAGGATAGGTTATGGATTACTTTCAAACAAACAAACAAACAGACTAAATAAATAAATGCATTATTTATTTATTTATTTATTTATT
>JAHKKF010525777.1:0-10359 GCA_019740295.1 Labeo calbasu
AAACCACTGCATGGATTTTTATCATTATAGGGTAGATTTGTACATACACTGCCAACACACATTAATGTTCAAACAACATGAAAAAGTGTACTTAGCATTCGATGACCCCTTTAAGGCTAACATATTCATACTAAAAGGCAAATTTTAAAGGAATACACCCAAAAATAAAAGTTCACCTTAATGTTACCTAAAGAAGAAGGTTTTTGGAGTAACATGAGGGTGAGTAAATGATAACATTTTTGCATGATCTTTTGTGTGAACTGCCCCTTTAAGAGAAAATTCAACATCTGGAATCTAAAAGACTTGCTCCAGTAAGATATTCTGTTTTGCTCTGCACTCGGGTGGTACTTATAACAGTTTGGAATGTTGCCAGTTCTGTCAAATAACTGCTTCACCACTCATCTTATCTGTTGAGTCCACACAATGATATGCATGACTGTGTGCTACATTTGAATAAACGCTCTCACATTCTGTAGCGCAGGGGCCAGCAAGTCAAACAGATGAGAGAGGCTCTTCTCATGCACTGAGTGTACCTGGCAGACTGGCATGCAGGACACCTCTACCATCGCGGGTGATTGACTGAGCAACTACATTGACATTTTGAAAGGAGCTTGACAGATGAGAGGCCCAGTCGGTCTTCACCTACCATCACAAAATAAATTGGGCTTCCTATCAGCTGTAACCTTTAAAGTGTGTATTTACCTGTGTTTGTGTGTGTTTCCATGAAAACATCCAACAAAACCCAACCGTGGTGCACTGGGGTGTTAAACGCCAGCATCACAGGAAATGTGCGCAAGTCTCACATGTGAAAAATGAATCTAGAGTTGTCTCTGTAGGCAGAATTTCAAGACATAATAGGCACACTCCTGGTGCGAAGTCTGTTCCAAAAAGTATGCAACTTAATTATGCTGCCTCCTAAGATACCTGCTTTTGGACAAATTCCAAGGAAATTTCTTATGTATGCTTAATAGAGATGGCAATGACAGAATGCAATACAAGACGACAATAAATCAAAGATGGCCACGTAAGAGAAATGTTAATTATAAATATACAAAAAGAACTTTTCGTTTTTATGCACTGAATAGAGTCTCTGAATTCTGACTCTATTTGGAAAATGGCCTTTAACAATTCCAAATCTTTTTAATAATTCCAAAACTTTTAACAGAATTAGGATAATTACAATATATATGAAATAATTAAGACATCAATAACAGGTCAACAAGTAGAAAGTAAAAATATAATGCATTTATGTTGTTGTGCATATATTTAACAATATTATTACAATAGCAGCAATATGTCTTTTGTTTTGTTTTTGGAGTCTGAAAGAACCAGTTCACCAAAAAAAAAAAAAAATTAAGCTAATCAAATGTAACTATTTAAAAAAGTTTTTTTTTTTTTAAAAAAAAATTCATATGACGTGAATTGTACAAAAACATATCATTTTTATATATAACCTCACCTCTAAACACCACCATCAATGAAGTGTACACAGATCATAAGAATTCATATGAACCAACAATTCACCAAACCCTAAGACAGTTTTAAATTTCAATGATATTGTGTTTGTTCAAAAAAGAGAATTAGTTCACACAAAAACGTAAAAATTCTGTTAATTACTCACCTTCATGTCACTACAAACCCATAAGACTTTTGTTCATCTTCGAAACACAAATTAAGATATTTGTGATGAAATCCAAGAGCTTTCTGACCCTGCAAAGACAGCAAAGCAACTACCACGTTCAAGGAGCAGAAAGGTAGTAAGGACATATTAAAAATAGTCCATGTGACAATGCAAATAAACATGCTGCAAATACTCACAATGCAAACAAATACAGAAACACACTCAAAAACTCACAATACAAACAAAGACAGAAATCCACTGCAAATACTCACAATGCAAATAAATACAGAAATGCGATGCAAATACTCACAATGCAAATAAATACAGAACAACCTGTAAATACAACACAAACAAATACAGAATTGCGCTGCATATTTACAACACAAAACATGCTGCAAATACAATGCAAAAAATACAGAAATGTGCTGCAAACGCAAATACAGAAAAATGCTGCATATACGCCGCAAGCAAATACAGAAACGCTCTACAAACACAAACAAATACAGAAACGTGCTGCAAATACTCACAACGTAAACAAATACAGAAACATGCTGCAAATACTCACAGCACTAATAGAGAAACATGTTGAAAATACTCACAGCACAAATACAAAAACATGCTGCAAATACTCACAATGCAAACAAATACAGAAACATGCTGCAAATACTCACAATGCAAACAAATACAGAAACATGCTGCAAATACTCACAATGCAAACAAATACAGAAACATGCTGCAAATACAACGCAAACAAATACAGATTGCACTGCAAAAACGCAAACCACAAACAAATACAGAAACACGCTGCAAATACTTACAATGCAAACAAATATAGAAACTTGCTGCAAATACTCACATCACAAAGAAATACAAAATGTGCTGCAAATACTCACAACACAAACAAATACAGAAAGGTGCTGCAAATACTCACATCATAAAGAAATACAAAACGTGCTGCAAATACAACGCAAACAAATACAGAAACGTGCTGCAAATACTCACATCACAAAGAAATACAAAATGTGCTGCAAATACTCACAACACAAACAGATACAGATTGTACTGCAAAAACTCACACCACAAACAAATACAGAAACACACTGCAAATATTCACAATGCAAACAAATATAGAAACTTGCTGCAAATACTCACATCACAAAGAAATACAAAACATGCTGCAAATACATCACAAACAAATACAGAAACACACTGCAAATACTCACAATGCAAACAAATATAGAAACTTGCTGCAAATACTCACATCACAAAGAAATACAAAATGTGCTGCAAATACTCACACCACAAACAAATATAGAAACGTGCTGCAAATACTCACAACGCAAACAAATACAAAAAGGTGCTGCAAATACTCACATCACAAAGAAATACAAAACATGCTGCAAATACAATGCAAACAAATATAGAAACTTGCTGCAAATACTCACAACACAAACAAATACAGATTGTACTGCAAAAACTCACACCACAAACAAATATAGAAACGTGCTGCAAATACTCACAACACAAACAAATACAGAAAGGTGCTGCAAATACTCACATCACAAAGAAATACAAAACGTGCTGCAAATACTCACAACACAAACAAATACAGAAACGTGCTGCAAATACTCACAACGCAAACAAATACAGAAAGGTGCTGCAAATACTCACATCACAAAGAAATACAAAACGTGCTGCAAATACTCACAACGCAAACAAGCACAAAAACATGCTGCAAATCCTCACAACGCAAACAAAAACAGAAACATGGTGCAAATACTCACAGTACAAACAGAGAAACATGCTGCAAATACTCACAACGCAAACAAATACAGAAATGTGCTGCAAATACAACACAAATACAGAAACATGCTGCAAATACTCACAACGCAAGCAAATACAGAAACATGCTGCAAATAAAATGCAGACAAATACAGAAATACGCGGCAAATGCAAACAAATACAAAAACATACTACAAATACTCAGAACACAAAGTAATACAGAAACACACTGCAAATACAACACAAACACAAATACAGAAAAGTGCTGCAAATACTCACAACGCAAACAAATACAAAAACATGCTGCAAATACAATGCAAACAAATACAGAAACACGCTGCAAATACACTCAACACAAGAAATACAGAAGTGTGGTGCAAATACTCACAATGCAAACGAATACAGAAACATGCTGCACGTGTTTTGCGCCATTTATGTTGTCAAACTGATTTAAATGTTCTCAATTTACTGGTGTTTTTCTCTATTTGCATTACATGGAATTAATCGCAAAAGCACAGAGGACTCACTTCTCATGCAAGATTCACAAAACACGCATCACGCTTCACAACATGCTGACAGTTGACCCGAATGTATAGTTTATAGTTTAAATTTTTAAAATATTAATATTTACATATACCCCTATTGTTTTGCTTCATAAGATGCTGATTCATCAACTGGAGTCATATGGACTACTGTCATGTTAATTTTGAGTGGTTTTTGAGATGCCGGTTTTTGCAGGGCCCATCCACTTGCATTAGATGCACTGACAGAGATGAATTATGTCTCTAAAAAAATCTCTTTTTGTGTTCCACAGAAATAAGAACGGGATGGCATGAGGGTGAATAAATGAGGAGAGAATTTTATTCTTGAGTGGAGTATCTCTGTAAGGTATAGCATTAGGAACAGAGCTAATGACACCCGCATGACCCCCAGTGCATCATTTCAGGTAAACAGATCACATTGACGTACCTCTGTGCCACTTGTATTCAGCGTGAAGTGCAGCTATGACGCCCGGGTAAATGGCGCATTGTTCATCACAGTAGAGAAGGCAGGCAACAGCTCAATCTCTCTGACTGCCCTCATCGCTCTGTTGCGTGTCATCGGGCAGTGGGTGATGTCAGAGTAGCTGTCATTTGTTGTGGCCCGTCATAATCATTTCCTGACTTCATGTTTCTTTTCCACTGTGTCACTCTCACTCACCATGATCATTAGTCATAGAGCCAATCATGCATTATCCTCCTGCCATCAATCACAGGCGGTCCCACCCTCTCCGTACCAGCCGGTTATGTGACAGCCGATCTAATGCATCATGCAAGGGTCTCTGGGAGCAAAAAGACGGAAAAAACAGACGAGGTGAATAAGTGTGATTGTGTGTGGGTGCTTTTTAAACGTGTGCAGGTTAGGACGTGCGGCTCAGCGGGTAGGTTTGAATGTTAATGAATACTTTGACAGCTTTGGTTTGTGTTATGAGGGCATGTGTGTATGTGCTGTAGCACCACACACGTGTCTGTCACAGCATGAAATTTTATTCATTCGTTTCACTCAATAAATAATAGTGTCAGCACTACTGATATGTTGGCATCGTTGAATAAAAATGAGGAGACGAGTGTTTCTGACCATCCTAAATTTCTTTCCATGTTTTTTCATTTTGTTTTGTTTTGTTAATCCACTTTCGGAAGGTTATGCCAACTCTGAATGGTCCCTTTCTCCTGGTGACAGAGAGAATGCCTGAGTGAAATTCAGCTCCCTCCTGACTCCATTGGGAGTTTTGGGCTCGTGCAGATTAAAAAGAGAGGCAGAGTAAAGAATGAATCATTTAGAAAGGAAAGGTGCGAGGTTTCTAGTGGCTGACAGCCGTGCTTTGAAGTCCGCCTCTCTGTAGAGGGATGAGTGTGTCTTGGTAGGGATGTTCTGCAGTTGTTTGTTTGGATAAAAGGGCTGTGAGCCTCAAACGCACGAGAAACACAGGAGGAAAACATCAGTCGGGATGGAACCGCGCGTTGGACGTAAAGTTCTAGAATATTGTCCCTTAGATATAAACCAGTTTTCTCCATCCTCTATACTGCCAGATATTTTGAGAATAAAGTGATGGGAAAAACCTGCTGTGAGAATATAATGATGCCGTTGCATAAGAAGATGAGACATACTCTTAAAAAACATCTTCACAGTTTACACAGTATAACACGTAGTTAAATGAATTTAACAATGTTATTTTTGTCAGTTAGACATTTTAACTGCTTCATTCTTTTCATGCATGTTTACACTTTTACAAGAGGCAGAGGAGCACAAATTATATTTCTCTATCATCCAAACTCAACACGAAATATCACCTAAACGCTGAAACACATTGCAATGTTTATAGTCATTAAAAAGAGCTAGAAAGCCAGCAGAAATAGCAACTTGGCAAGAAAGTTATTGAACATTATTGGAACATCATTAAGTATTTGCAGCGCCTGTGTGTTGTGATGATGTAGTATGTAGATGTGTGAACACTGTTAGAAATCTACTATGTGTTTATACACATACGCTTTACACATATTTGACCACAAGTGTCATTTGCCTTTTTTCTTTCCCCGATATAGCTCAGAATGTGTTAAAATGTTACATATTTTAATTGGCCAACAATCGTTAGATTGTTTCTTTTCACTATGCAGCATTTTGCGTTACAGTTTGCACTACAAAAAAAAAAAAAAAAAACACTTTGAACAATTCATTTTGGTTTAACAACATTGTATCAGGTTTCTCATTCAAACATGATTGCATCATGTTAAACTGACTTAAAACAGTTATCGTTTTGGTTTAAATCAATGTTTATATTTTGAATGAACATGTTTCAATCAAGTGGCCCAAAATAAGTTACACTTGATGGGTCATCCTTTCCACAGGGCTGGACATGGGGAGAAAATGTTGAAATAAAGTGTTATTTTATGCATTTTATTTAGCAAAATGAGAAAATAGGGAGACAGGGAAATGTCGAATGATCTATTATGTTGGCATTTTAAAAGACTTTGTCTTGGTCTTTTTGGGCAAGTTTTTGTGGTGAAGTGTGGAGAGTTTAAGTTGCTTTAATTTAAAAAAATTAGCAACACTTTACAATACAGGTGCACAAATACGCATTAAAGGAGAAGTTCACTTCCAATTTACACATAATGTACTCACCCCCTTGTCATCCAAGATGTTTATGTCTTTCTTTCTCCAGTCGTAAAGAAATTATGTTTTTTGAGGAAAACATTTTAGGATTTTTCTCCATATAATGATTTTGAACTTCCAAAAGGCAGTTTAAATGCGGCTTCAAACAATCCCAAATGCGGTTGTAAACAATCCCAGCCAAGAAAAAAGGGTCTTATCTAGCTAAACGATGGGTTATTTTCATTAAAAAAATACAGTTTAAATACTTTTTAACCTCAAATGCTCATCTCGTCTTGATCTGCCTGAACTCTGTGTATTCTGGTTCCAGACAGTTGTCGAAAAAAAACCCAACTTCGAAAATCATTTCAAAACCATCCTACATCGCTGCAGAAGTACCGACCCAGTCTTTGCAAAGTGAACATGCAAAGAAGATCAAACACCCTTAACAAAAAAGGTAAAACAGCGATGTAGGACGATTTTGAAGTTGACGGAGAACATGAGATGGGAATTTTTTGATAAACCCTAACTGTACTGAACCGGAAAAAAACAGAAGTTCAGGCAGAGCAAGACAAGACGAGCATTTGACATTAGAAAGTATATAAATTGTATTTTTTCATGAAAACAACTGATCATTTCGCTAGATAAGACTCTTCTTTCTCACCTGGGATTGTTTATAACTGCATTTAAACTGCATTTTGGAAGTTCAAACTCGGGGCACCACTGAAGTCCATTGTATGAATAAAAACCCTGAAATGTCTTCCTGAAAAAACACAATTTTTTTTACGACTGAAGAAAGATAAACATGAATAACTTGGATAACAAGGGAGTGAGTACATTATCTGTAATTGTTTGTTCTGGAAGTGAACTTCTCCTTTAAATAATGCTTAACTAATGCACAGGTAATCATGAATTAATTTAGAACTCATAAAGTACTAAACCATATATTAATGATTACTACATTAGCAAATAATTAACATTCTATATGAGTCATAGTTTAAGTAATAAATCATTTGTTATCAGTTAAATGTGTCATAATGTATTAGTTCCCTAATTTCACATTATATTAACTAATAGTGTAAATTCATGTAATTGCCGCAATGGGTCGAAGCCATGCATTTCAACTTCCAGTTGTCTGCTTTAATTATTTACTAATGATTTACAAGGGTATCATTATGTTATGACTTTACTTGTTGAGGCACAGAACTATTAAGTAATTGTTAAGCAATATGTCATTGTGGTTATGGATTTTGAATGAGTTAGTTAGTCATGTACTTCAGCTTTTAAAGTCAAAAGACAATGATACCTTTGCAAATTAGCTAATGATTAATTAAAGCAGACAATGGGAAGTTGAAATGCATGGTTTCAACCCACTGTGGTAATTAACAAATGAATTTACACTATTAGTTAATATGTTATTAAAGAATTAATACATTATGACACATTTAACTAATAACAATTTATTGATTACTTAATACATAAATCATATAGAATGTTCATTATTTGCTGATGAAGTAATTATTAATATATGGCTTAGTTCTTCATGAGCTATACATTAACTCATAATTATCTGTGCATTAGTTAAGCATGAATTAATGCATATTAGTGCCACCTAAGTGTTACCGAATCAACTTCAATGGGAATACCATCCTTAAACTGCCTTAACTTACAACTAACAACATATTTATAAAGAAAAGTTATATTTTTACTTTGGCTGAGCTTGTATGCAGTGGTTCTACATGATGGAAACATGTTATCTCTATTCAAATATTTCATGTAGGATGATCTAAAGCAAACAAAATTTAGACATGTCCAAACAACTTGATTCAATTGTGTCTAAGTTACATGATTCAATCACGTGGAACCACTGTCCGTGATTGAATCATGTTCAGCCAAAGAGTTATTTTAATGGAGGCTCTAGTAGTGTCCTACCATTATTAGTAAATTAAAGTTAGACCCTCCTGTTCTATGCTAAATACAGACAGAAAGGTCTGGATGAAGTACTTAGAGAAAAGGAGTTAGGACTCTCAAGTAGCAAGAGGAACAGATGGGTGTAAGGAAGCGTATTAGCACCTGTAACATGTGAGAAGTATCGGAGATGCACATGGCACTGTGACCACAGGTACCCGTGAGAGATGCATTAGCCCTGATCAAACATCATATGCTCTCCTCTCATGGCATCGACACTAAGCACTAAAAGCGGGGTTGGTGAAATGTCATATTTCCTTCCCCTTTTACGCTCTCTTAAAAGAAACGATGCAAATTACTCACATATAAATGGTATATTTGAAAAATATTTAAAATTATATACATTTACATGATATGAATAATCCAGGATGACCAGACATCCATGTATTCCAGAGACAGTCAAGGTTTTTGGTGTATTTAACTCATATGATTAAAAGAGATCTATCTGTCTGTCTGCCTATCATCTATCTATCTATCTATCTATCTATCTATCTATCTATCTATCTATCTATCTATCTATCTATCTATCTATCTGTCTGTCTTTAAGACCTATAAACTTGAATTTAAAATCTTTTAATTATGTTTTTAATTGTACTTGCATACCAATTTAGATTATAGTTCTGTTTGCTATTTCTAATTCAAATCAGATTTAGGAACTAATTTCAAATTAAGCATTCAATTCTGAATGGTGCAGGGGTGTAAATATAGTACTGATGATAATGAAATGCTGATATAACATTAAACTTGATGTAATATTGTACATAATCCAGTGCCATATGGTTGACACTCCAACGTAGTAGGTGGAAGTACTGCAACAGTCTGCAGGAAGTGCAGATTAACAGTATATTTTTTATATGCTTTTGTACAGTTCTATCATAACAACTTTTTGACAAAGATTTTAACGTGAAAATGGATATGACAAAGTTAATGTATCTGGTCTTGGTGGAATAGGTCTGATATGCTGCTTCTGCTGTTGGTTATTTCTGTTATTGTAGATTATTGCTGCAGCTCCTGCTGCAAAGCAAGTACAGGAACTAGCAACTGCCAATACATATGCCGATATGGCGCTGAGTATTTAAGACATACTGCTGCTGCACAAATAGCATATATAATAACCTGTAGCAGATCTATACAGGTGGAGCTGGGGAGGTGGAGGGTTTCAGAGGAACTCCGAAAGCACACTGCAAATTGCTCTAGTGAATGCTAACCAGGCATTTAAATGGACCCATATTACAGTTAGGTAAGTAAAATATATATATGTACAGTTGCAATCTAAATTATTCAACCCCTTAACCTGCAAGACAAATTTGCTGCAGAGAAAAAAATTTTGTAAAAACAGTTAAACAAAGGAATCAGTACACTATTGGAGAAAGTTTATTAAAGGAGAAGTCCACTTCTAGAACAACAATTCACAAATAATTTACTCACTCTCTTGTCATCCAAGATGTTCATGTCTTTCTGTCTTCAGTCGTAAAGAAATTATGGTTTTTGAGGAAAACATTTCAGGATTTTTCTTCATATAATGGACTTGATTGGTGCCCCGATTTTGAACTTCCAAAATGTAGTTTAAATGCAGCTTCAAAGAGCTCTAAATGATCCCAGCCGAGGAAGAAGGGTCTTATCTAACGAAACGATCTGTCATTTTTTTTGGAAAATAAAAATGTGTATACTTTTTAAGCACAAAAGCTTGTGTAGCACAGGTTCTGGGATGCGTGTTCACGTACTATTGAATCACGTCGAAAGGTCACACCGAATGTAGGCAGAACTACAGACCCAGTGTTTACAAAGCAAACGCGCAAAGACTAAGAAAGTGCAAGTAAGTCAAACGCTGTTTACAAACACAAAGGTACAACGATGTCGGA
>JAHKKF010525779.1:0-14241 GCA_019740295.1 Labeo calbasu
TTTCTCATGGTTGATAACAGTTAAATACCAGTTCAGTGACATTGTTCAGTTCTACGTATTTATTTTTGTTAACACTTATTGTTTTTATAATCTGTGATGGGCATTTTAATTATTCAGACACATTGTTTTATTATTGGATATGTTTTTTTTAACACACACACTTCAGGTTAAGTTAGTTGTTATAGTTGTGTTAAAGACTGTCACTAATGAGAGGGTGTGGTGTTTTGTTGTTTGTTTGTAAGCATGAGCCAAATGGGTATAATATCCAGTGAAACCATTTACACTAAATACAAAGCAACCATATCTGTATTTACACTGTCAACCAATTCAGACTTTTTTTTTTGTAGTACCAGCTGCAGATCAGATTTTGTTACACGTGTGAAAACATATTGAATCAGATATTTCCTAACGATTTGGGTTGTTTTTGGTTTATAATCTGATACATATTCAATATCTGGTCGTTCTATCCAGTTCTTCCAATTTCATTTAATTAATGTTTACTGTAAGGGAATATTCAGTTATATTTTTACATTTCTATCTACCAAGCACATTATTACACCAAAGACATGTTTTCTCTCTCTCCCTTTTAAAATTTAAACCTTTATATGAATGTAAATTACACAAATGCACTTTCTGCATCATACAGGGTTTCCACAGGTCATAAAAAGTTTTAAAATTCTGAAATGTAAAACTTCTCATTTTAGGACAAAGAAAATGTCTTAAATATGTGTGTGTTTTCTGCTAGGCATTGCATTTTTAATTGAGGTCTTAAATTTTATCGAAATATAAAAGTTTCGTGCAACTTAAGTTTATGTCATGTCTTGTTTACATATGACATTTATACGCTTTACGTAATGAGTGAGCGGAGTAGGATTTGTTTGATTTAAAATCATCATTAACAAAATTAAACTTTTTTTTTTTTTTTGCCGTGATGTATGCACCCCCATAAGTTTTTGTCTTACGGTAATATCGTATGATGTGGTGATGTAGTGTAGTATAACATGAGAAAGAGTGCATTTACAAATATCAGCAGGATTGCAAATGTGATACTGATTTTATACAACAGCTCAATAAACAATAATGAATCTGCTTTTTGAACGATTTAGTTTAATTCATAAAAACCGCCTCATGCTTGTTTTAATTGAATCCGCAGTTTGAGCTAATAGGTTGAGTGAATGACTCAAGTCATTCATTAAGACAGTGAGTTTGCCGCCACCTACTGGTGGTTTCAGTTTCATGTTAAAAGGGGTCATGAACTGCCTCTGTTTTTTATTTTGTACTGTTTTCTGAGGTCCGCTTATAATGTTATCAAGATTTTTACACCAAAAACATCATAATTTAGAAGTAATAGGCTATTTTTCTGTTTTTGAGCACCCTCATCAGAACGCACTGTTTGAATGGGTGTGGCAGATTGTAGACTCAGAAGTAAACACCCATTGCTGTGATTGGTTAACAGTTGTGTATGTTTGACAGCATATGTCATTCACAGATGGATGCTGCTGTGATTTAGGTGAAAAACACATAAATACATGTATTAAAAAACCTGTTTAACAGACAAAGCAATAGTGATCACGTAATAAAAACAGTTACACTTGTGTGTTGCGACATTACTGTCGGGTCAAATATAGTCACATCATCGCCTTTTATTCATCTTTCTAAAAAATCCCACATCGAACTGTGCCTCGTTTGTAAACAAATCCGTGGTAAAATAAAGTGAACAAAGGACCGAGTTCTTACTGATGCAGTCTGGAACTTCATTAAAAATAAAGTTCATCCACTCTTTCCTAATGTTGGGATCAGAAGGAAGGCAATGCAAAGACTGTTTTTCCACAACTTGGCACTGCACAGCGTCTTGTTGTCTTCAGAGCTATCTTTATCATTTGGTTTCTGCTTAGACCTGCGTGTTCGCCTCTCTCATAAACACTACATGCGTCAATCGGTGGGCGGAGCTAAACGGGCAGTGATGTAGAAACAGGCGTTGATGGTCTTCTGAGGAGGTGTTGTTTAGCCACACTATTATGTCATAATGTGGCACATGCCACAACCTGTCGTTTCGGCAGATTGGTTTCAGTATAAGCTGTTTTTAGACTAACAAGAAAGTTTTGAGTTCTGAAACTTACAGGATGTTTTTATAGTACAGTGACCTCTTATATCAAAACATGGTATCTCAAAATGGTATCTCAGTTCATGACCCCTTTAAAGTACATTATAGTAAAAAAAATTGCACATGCAGTGTAAATGCTTTCAAAAACAAAATGCCTGAAAATTGCGACTTTTTCGATAATGCGCACACCCCTAGCGTGCAGTATTCCTTTTTATTTATTCAGGTCTTAAAAATTTCTTTAAAAGTTTTACATGTTTAGGAACCCTTTATAAATTTTGCGATACATGAAATAAAAGCCCAACCAAGCCATAAACTCAATCTGTGATGTGCATGTAAATGTGGTCAGTGTTACGCAATCAGATCTCTGTTTGAAAACCTCATTACGGACAGTGCCTGCTATAGTTCTGCAATTGTGTTTTCATTACTGCTGAATAAGATGTTTATTTGATAAGAGTTCAAAGTGTTTTTGGGAAAAAGGATGACATTTTGATGGATCAAAGACATTGCAAATCACTCGTTATAAAATATTTATAATGCTGCTACATACATCAGCAATGCAAAACACTTATGAAATGATCATTCCAGACATACTCCTGTGTTGTAGCTTTTTATCCTTTTGTTGAAAACAGCATTTGCTACTTGAATTAAATTTGCAGTATGTATATATTATCTCCACTGTTCCTTTCATACAATCAAACCCTGTCAGTCTGTCTCTATCACTGTAGATGTAAAAATACATTAGTCATTAGTTGAATCTAGTCAATGACTTTCTTAAACTGACCCCTTTTTTTATTCTGTCTTTTTCCTCTTAAATGGGTGTAGTCTCATCAGATGCAGGTAATGAAACTCATCCTTTTCTTTTACCAGTGTATTTTTTTTTATGCAAAATCTTTCAGTTGCTTGCGGCATTCTTTGAGTAGGTGAATAGTGCATGACTTGCAGGCATTTTGACACAGAGATGCTTTTGTTATTTGTTATTGTAATCTTGCTTGATCAGGGGATCATGCTGGGTCAATCTAGAATTGAATTAATAACACGACGCGGATGCAGCCCTTAAGTCAGAGTTGTATTTGCATTATTCTCACAAAAAAGCACACAGGACTAGCTTCTTATGAGCTTTTTTGTGTCTTACGTAGATTAGCCAGCTATATGAATGTTTGATATGAGTGCATTAATGCTATTTCTTTAAGAAAGCTCTTTTTAAAGTTGGATTAAACATTTCTCAGTCTCTCAATCGCCTCTTTTAAGTACCTACAAAAAGACACATTTCAGTATTCAATTAGAGGTGGCTTTTAGAGAAGGGTTGTGCTCTACAGTACTTCACTTCAAGACTTTAGCTACTAGATTTCAGTTTTGTGCACTAGAGAATACAGGGTGTCTACAGTACTGGCACAGATACAAAAATGATCAGCTAGTTCATGTGAAGATAAAATGGCATTTGCCACCATCATTCCAAAAGGCAAACAAGCAACACACGAGTGCCGAACCCACTCAAAGCTGGCTGCAAGTAGCTACTGTAACATTTTGATTGTCATTACTTAACCTGACGGTGTTACATTAGAGGCCCGTTTCATTTCATTAGCATTGCAATATTGCTTAATCTAAATAAATCTTGGTGGGATATTTTCATTTTGATCCGTTTGCATGTTTTTTTTTTCTTTGCTTTTATAAAATATAATTTACTGAAAACAAGATGAACCGTTAAATTCAGTGAAAGAACAGCAGTAATGCAAATCATGCTGCCATGAAAACTTTACTTGGCATTGTTTTTCATACAACAGCATTTGAAATCAGTGAAGTAAAATTTTCATTTATCAGTTTATCAAAACATCCGATTGAAATGCATGGCGTCATGCCAGCTTAACAAACCCACATGTATTGATTCTTTCTTAATTCTTTTGTATTACTATGTTTCCTCTTGAGTTCTTTTTGACCCTTAACCTCTGACTTATTCTGGTGAAGGTCATGTTTTCAGAAATCTCACTTTCCAATTAGTGTTATCCACCTTTTTCCTAAGTAACCGATGAGCGGCGTCATGAAGGATTCAAACTTCCGTTTGTGTGCTTTCGTGTTCTGGTCTCCATAGAAATTCGGGGTTAAAACGGGGTAAAAAATATTTCCTGAATTGAAGAAACACCAGAGACTGGAAATGGAAAGCACCTGTCCAGTCGGGCGAGACTTCCGCGTTCAGAAAAAGGTGGATAGGCCAGGTTTATTTTGTAGTGTTAAGGTGTTTTAACATTTCAGGTCTATTGTCAGTAATGTAGCGACGTATGTAGCACACCGAACACAGAAGTTACTGTCAAATTATGCAGCTTTCTGTTGGTCAGTGTGGCGAACCCACAGGGAACCCACAGGAAAGCCTTTCGCCCTCATGCAAAATTCTGAATTATGTGGATTCCTATTGAAACGAGTGGGTTTTGCCTGTGAAAATTCAGAAAATCTGACCACACCTTTAGTTTAAGCATCAGGATTTAATTAACTATTAGCAATGATTTTACTCTGAAAGGAACGATGTTTCCTGTCTGCTTTGAGAGAGGAATCACTCATTAGATTTCTGGTTATTGTACAAGAGCTTAATTCTTCAACTGAAAACAGAACAGGATGTCAGAAACAAATACAGCCCCACCTTTTTTCTGAAAACATGGCCTTTGAAATCTGTTTGTAATGCTGTGAGCTCAGATACAAGATTGTTATCTTATTACTAAATGTGAGATCCTTGACCCTGCACCACCATTTGTGTCTATTCAGAAATTATCACCTGTTTTCCACTTTATTATATCCCCCATATCATAATTTTTTTTTTTGTCTGTATTTTATGTTGCTTCCAATAACATTTGTGTGCTTTTGCATCACCATGATTCAAGTGAAATGAATCCTGTTGTTTGTCTTGTGTGTTGGTGTGTGGTGAAGATAACTTCACAGACAGTGCGGTAAGTGCCCGTCTGAATGGAGAGCACAAAGAGAAGGATCTGGAACCCTGGGATGGAGGAGAGCAGCACATCTCAGGCAGCATGGAATCTCTTGACACCGATCTGGTGAGAAAACAGTCAACAAATCAGGCTTGACATAATGTAGAGGTATCATAAGCAGTAACGATGTTTAGATATTTAAAACTGTTACAATAGGTATGAGGCGAAATCACATTTTTGAAACCGTCTCTCCCTCAGTCAAATGGTTGGGATCCTGATGAGATGTTCAAGTACAATGAGGAGACATACGGTGTGAAGTCCACCTATGACAGCAGCTTGTCCTCGTACACGTAAGTCCTTTTATCTGTGTTATGAATCGCCTTTGATAGTATCTCCGTTTTTTGAAACACTAGGTAAGTGTTGTCTCTTAGGTTGTCTTTTTTCCTTTTGTTTCCAGGGTTCCTTTGGAGCGAGACAACTCTGAGGAGTTCCTCAAACGGGAGGCTCGTGCTTCACAGCTGGCGGAGGAAATCGAAGCCAGTGCCACCTACAAGGCCCGTGTGGCCCTGGAAAATGACGACCGCTCAGAGGAAGAGAAATACACTGCTGTGGTTCGTGGAGAGAGGGAGCTTCACAGCCTCAACAGGTAAAGGCAATCTTGTTGCTGATTTAAAATGTTATTTAAATGTGAGTTTGATTAGCAGTTTTTGAGATTTCTGTATTTCCCTATTAGTAGATAGGAGTTGGTCAATACCTGCTTGGAAGCATTGCGAATGTGGCTGCCAAGTACACTCACTTTGATTAACTTCAAAGGCTATGCTCAGATTGAAATATTTAAATGTCCCTGAAGAATACAAAAACTATTGCTGGTTTAAGATTACAGCGTGTTGCCTGGTAAATCATCTGCTCAGATAAACCTTTGCGCAACAGTCTTATTTCCTTCTTTGGTCTAGATCAATGCAGGCAATAGCAACAAATGGCTTAACGTGCGGTCACATTTATTGTTGTTTGCAAATTTTGCAGACAAAATTAAGCCATTAATAGGAAACCAAACAAATGGGAAAAAGATATCCCATTCACCCGGATTTCGCATTGGGCTGCTTTATCTATAAGTGACTTTTGTGTGAGCTGTACTTCATACATCTACACTATTGACAATAGAGGGTTTGCTCTTGCGTCACAATTTGGTCAGGTACCCGGTTGCGTGGCCACTCCGATGTAAACAACAGCATGGATTGCACGGTTAATGTACTACTGAATGTGTTGTTCTGCTAATTTATGCTGTCTAAACCACAGAAGAAAAAAAAGTTGCTAAATCATATAGAGAAGAGCTTAGTAAGCAGGAAAGGGTGCAATATTTCGACAAAATGAAGTTAAGAGGTGGTAAAGATACATATGAGCAGGAGTAATTAATTTCACCTACCTGACCGGAAATAAGAACAAACACGAATGTTATCAAGATTCTTGCCCTGGAAATCCTGGTTCGGCTTGGCCAACCACAAACACCTTTTGTTCCTCGGATAGTTTTTTTTGCACTCTTCTTCTTGATTTGTTCTAACTTTTGGCAGTCTGTAGTACTCCAGATGGCGGCGATAGTACTATCCCGGTTTGAACGATTAGTTTAGCCCAAAACATGACAACAGTTGACCATTTTCAGCAGCAGTAATCAGCGAAATATGTGAGTTTTGTTCGGTTCAGTGACATTGTTTACGTTCAGTGCCACCAATATGGCCGATTGATGACACGTCGTGAAAACACTCTATAGTAAATTGACCTTTTGCTAATATGACCGCACTTTTACAAGTTGGTGCTAGAAAGTGTTTTTTTTATTTTTCTGCTTGAAGAGTATTGCTTAATTAGTTTAATTTCAACTGAGAGTTTTCCTCCTGTTTCTGTTTACTTTTTAACAGGGAGAACAAATACATTCCCCCTGGTCAGAGGAACAGAGAACCAGGGATGTCATGGGGAGCTGGTCGTCAAAACTCACCTAGACTGGTGCAGTGCAGCCCTGGGCCGCCCGCACCCAGATCCGGACCTCATGACTACAACACAATGGATCAGCGTGTGGTCAATGGAGGTACATAATGATTTTTGAACTATTTGTTTGTACCTTGACTTACTTTGGCTTATGTTGGGTATCCAGAATAATAGGGCTGTGCAAAAAATCGGATGCGATTATCATGCGCATCTCGTCAGTAATGCCGGTTCTGTAATTATCGTAAATCTCCATCACGTGCTGTCAGATGGAGTGGCATTTACTACGCAGAGGCGTAGTTCACTGACAAGCTAAGCAATATCGCATTCATCATTGGATATGTATCGCCTCCGATAATGAACTGGATATTGCGTAGTTTGTCAGTGAACTATGGCTCTGTGTAGTAAATGCCGCTCCATCTGACAACACATGATGGAGATTTGATACTAATCACAAAACCGGCATTACTGACAAGATGCGCATGGTAATTGCAGCCAGTTTTTTGCTTAGTCCTGCAGAATAATTAGTGACTAATTATGGTATCTTGTATTTCACAATCAATGTTAAAGGGATAGTTCACCCAAAAATGAAAATTAGCCCATTATTTACTCAACCTCCAGGCATCCTAGGTGAATATGACTTCCTTCTTTCAGATAAATGCCATCTGAGATATATTAAAAATTATCCAGGCATTTCCAAGTTTTAGAATGGCATGGGCGGGTGTTTCTCTTCTTCAGTCCAAAACAAGTCCAATAAAGTGCACCCATCCATAATAATAAAATGTGCCTCACACGGCTTCGGAGGGCGAGTAAAGGCCTCCTATAGCGAATCAAAGTTTTTGTAAGAAAAATATGGATGTCTAAAACGTAATAATCCCTTTAATCTAGTTTGCTAGTTTCGTACATGGAAGCAGCCCCGGGCGGATGACGTAGGACATTTGTGTTGCGCATGCCCTGGTGAGTCTCGTGAAAACCAACGTTTGTTTACAGGAGAAAAGGAAGCAATGTTTCCTTACTTTGGCAAAGGAAAACCAGTCTTCTGCAATACCCCCCGGCGGCATGTGAGGCACTTTTTATAATGGATGGATGCACTTTATTGGACTTGTTTTGGACTAATGAAGAGAAACACCTGCCTATGCCGTTCTAAAGCTCGGAAGTTTGCATTTCAATTGCATTCGTCTAAAAGAAGGAAGTCATATACACCTAGGATGAGTAAATAATGGGCTACATTTCATTTTTGGGTGAACTAACACTAAGTAATGTATGCAAACAAACTGCATGTTTGGTTATGCAGTTTTGAAGCCTTGACCAGTGGTTACCAGTACAGGTAGACAAGCAGTGTGCTTTGATAGATGTCTCAAAGTTTCCTTGGGTATCACTTATTTCCTTGTCGGTTCCATCAGATAGAACTCAAAATTTCCACTTTAAATACTAGAAATTAGAACGAGCAAAAAAAAAAATCTACTCCCTTGGCTTTTCATGGTATCTGTTAATCCATTGTTCTCTCCTTCACTAACAATCGATCTACCAAATCATCTCTCTGGATTTCAGTCCTTTCATGATAAAAGGATTTGGGCAAGGGAGAACTGCAGGCCAAGACTGCTGCTGTTCCAAGAGAATTTGATTGATCTCTCTAAATGTTCTTTCTTTGAAGTCCTGTTTCCCGTTGTTTTATGTTTCACTGCCTTAGAATTAACCAAAGAAATCTCAACATGTGATTTGTTGCATTTCGTCCTTGTACTTAGGTGTCTTCTCGATCCTTCTCAACTCTACTCCTCCTATTACCTGGACCTTTTCTCCTGGCTAGTGTCAGAGTTCATATCCTAGCTGCTCATTCTATAAGGCCTTAAAACTTTTCTGTTCTCCGATTTACATGCTCATTTGTTTCCCCTCCCTCTCTCTATCTCACTTAAATGTAGTTTTTTTTCCCCCTCTCATTTCGACTCATTTCATCTCTATCAGGTGTACACCCTTGGCCCTCGCGCTGCCCATCTCCCTCCTCTCGCCCTCCATCCCGTTACCAGTCAGGCCCCACCAACTCTCTCCCGCCCCGGGCGGCCACGCCCACCCGGCCTCCTTCCAGACCCCCATCCAGGCCCTCTCGGCCCCTGTCTCACCCCTCTGCTCATGGCTCTACAGGGCCCCTGTCCACCATGCCCAAACGCCTGTCCTCAGAAGGTACCAGAAATTCCGGACCGAGCAGCCATTTTGTTGTGGCACCACTGCTCAGGTTCACGTTTTGCAATCCAAATACCTGAATTAAGGCTGCCACTAACAGCTGTGGGACTTTCCTGGTGTTTAATAAAACGACTTACTCCTCTTCTTGTTCCTTTTTCTATTGCTATCCCTGTTTCTGTGCATGACTGAATTGATTTGGGGCACGTTTCACTCACTCAATTTCTGCGGTGTGTTTAAGTGCTGCCATTGTGTTTTGGCCATGGGGACACTGCTGGCAATGGCCAAGTGTTTCTTTCCATGTCTGATATTGGCTTGATATTGTGTTCTCATTCATCAAATGAGAAACTGTCACAGCCTCTTAGGTTCAAATGTATTTCAGGTAGATTGATTAGAATTAACCATTAACATTTCATGAATATGGAAAAAGACATGACATGCGGAGGGAAAAACTAAGAATTTGTTCCCACAACCCATTGATTTGTGACTACAGTGTACTAATTTGTTCCTTCGTTTTAGTTAACATGTGGCCACATTGTACTAATGTGTTCTTTCTTGTTAATTTACTTAAAGCATGGCCGCATTTGCTGATTAGTTTCCTCAGGTTAATTTAGTTACATCATGCCCACTTTGTATTAATTAATTTCTTTGTTTTAGTTCAATCGTGGTCAAATTGTACTAATTTGTTCCCTTGTTTTAGTTCAGTCATGGCTACAATTTGCTAATTTTCCCCTTGCTTTAGTTTAAAGTGCCCCTATTATGGGTTATGAAAGGTTCATGTTTTGGTTTTGGGAGTCATGCATGCAAGGCCAAAAAAAAAAACACTTTCATTGTCCTATGATAAGCATTCATTTTTACCTTTTTTGCTCAACGACTCCCATACGATTCGCTCAAGAAATCATTTGTCCAAACCACTCCTTTGCGTGACACTAATCTCCGGTAACTAGTCCAGTGACCCAGTCTGTTGTGATTGGTCTGCTGCGTGCAGCGCATTTCAGAAACTGAATGCCCATCACCATTACTCTAGCCCACAGCTCTGTGGTAAACACCCAAACAGACCTTTGTTTATCTTCGGAACACAAATTAAGATATTTTTGATGAAATCCGAGCATAGACGGCAACACTACTGACACATTCAAGGCCCAGAAAGGTAGTAAGGACATCATTAAAATAGTCCATGTGACATTGGTCGTTCAACCTTAATATTATGAAGCTACGAGAATATTTTTTGTGCACAAAGAAAACAACAATTTCTTCTCTTCCATGTCAGTCTCCGCCACACATTCACGAGAGTACCACAATGTATGTGTGTGGTGCTGCTGAAGCAGGAGCCGGCGTTCTGACGTAGAACATGCGTCTCTCTAGTTCATCGTCAATATTCTGATTCAAATAAGTAAGGCTGGTTATCCTCTCTGGCGAAATTTTCAGAAGAAAATAGTATTTTCGTAGCTTTAGAAAATTACGATTGAACCACTGTCACGTGGACTATTTTAACAATGTCCTTACTACCTTTCTGGGCCTTGAACGTGTCAGTTGCATTGTGGTCTATGTAATTATTGACAGAATTTTTGAGTGAATTATTCCTTTAAATCCACATTAAACAAAGGAATGAATTAGTAGAAAGGCTACAAGTTTAGAAAATGAAAGAACAAATTCTTATTTTATGGTCACAGCATCTTTTTCTTATATTCTTTTTCTTCTGCATGTGATGTTTGGTACTCCGTACATGACATTTACATGACATATTTGGTAAAAGCTACATTTTCTGATATGTGCTATAGTGCGTCCAATACATGTTTAAACCACAAACTGCTGTTAAACATAGTTATGAGTGTGGTGTTTTTGCTTCATATTTGATATTTTGAATGTCACATACACAGCAACTGCTTTGGAGAGAGCTACACACTACACTTTGGTGAGAGATGCCCTAAAGGGTGTGTGTTTTTTATCTTTCAAAACTCACTAATCCCTCTGTTTGTGAATCCAGGTCCTCCAAGAATGTCTCCCAAGTCACAGCGTACTCCTAGACCTCATAGAGTGGCCTCTTGTCGGGGCGGTGGGCCTCCTCCGCCTGATTATATGTCCCAAGGTGCATCGGTGGAGGTTTCTGCTCCCCCTCCTACTCGCAACAGCCCTTCTGGGGGAACTTGGTCATCTGTTGTCAGCGGTGGTAAGTCTAGATTATAAGTCTGTAGATTTCAGTTTCATTCGGAAAGAGTCGCTGACTAATTTTTTCCACTTCCTCTTCAGCACACAGACCTCGATCACCTCGACAGAATAGCATTGGCGGAGGTGCTCCGAGCCCCTCCTGCTTGTCTTCCCCTCAGGCTGGTACAGTGGCAGTAGACTCTGCGACAGCTTCCACAACAGCGACGTCACCCACAGCAGCCAATCCGGCCACCAACCTGGAGGCATCTCCAATAGAAGAGGGTTAGGACGTCCCTTACCCAATATGTGCACGTTTAATAATTAGTGTTATTAATTTCCTCTCTACCAGATCTCACAACAACCCTGTTTTTCTTTTTTCGTTCTTTTTTAATAGCCAAAGAATCAAGAGTACTAGAGACGAGGCAAAATTCTCCCAATGCCAACAAGGAGAACGTGAAACCTATTGAAGCTTCTGCAAGCATCGCTCGATCCATCGGAAAGGGTGTGTACCTGTGGAGATGTCATGCTATTTATCGTGTATAACCAGCCATTTTTTAGCTTTTGCTAAAGCTGTTTTTTTGCAGCATGCGATTTTGCTGTGTTGACAAAAAGGAAGAAAGCAGAAATTGCCAGTTGTCAGTTTGAATTAGGGATTTGGCTTCTAAGAATTCATTTTCTTCTGCAAAATTGCTGACACTGTGAACGGATAGAGCGGGAAATGACTTTTTCAGTTCATCTTATAAATCATACACAAACTGCAAGACAAGAGTAGGTGTGGCATATGCATCAAAGTAGGGCTGACACAATATCTGATTTTCATTCTTTGAATTACCAATTATGGTATTTTTTCCTGTATCTATAGAAGTTTAAAATAAACTTGTGTCTTCTTCTCAAAATACAACTTTAGGGAGGTGAAGAGTGAGTTTGTAACCTTAACTGTACAAAAGCATACAAAACAATCTTGCTGTTAAATGTAACTTGGTGCAAACTGCAGTGTCTAACACTGGAGTGTCTAGCTTTCTCTGACCTTATTTTGTGTGACATTAGCACTGTAACTGATGTATGCTGGATTAGTATTAACATGGTATCAGTTTTTTTTTAAATACCACGTTTATCGACACCTCTGCATCAAAACTGAAAAATCTATTGAAATTATGTAATTTGTTTTGAATAAATGCTTTATATTTTCACATTTTGATCTTCCTAGGACCTCCAGGCATGGCTCCAGACCAGAGGAAACAAATAGATAATTTAAAGAAATTCAGTGTAGATTTTAGGGTAAGTTTTATTTCTCTCCAATTATGTGTGTTTCATAAGCAACTGTGTTTACATTTATTGAAGCCCTGCGTCATTTGTAGTTGCAGTCTAGCTCAAATCCAGATCCAGTTTTTGAGTCCATGGTGACCAAGCCTCCACGGGACCTCGTAGAAAAGCCAAAGGATCAAGCAGCTGAGAAGAGCACAGTAGATTCAACAGGACCCAAAGTCCCCATTGACTCTGCTATTAGTGAAGAAAACTCCACTGCTGTGAGCGTCGCCTCAACAGGAAGTAAATCTGGTACCCCTTCGCTCTCTCCTTCCTCTGCTGTACCAGAGCAGAAACGAGGGCCTGATATGACGTCTCAGGGCGTTCAAACCACCTCGCCTCTGGCCAATGCTGCTGCAAAAGACAAGGATGAGAAGGAGGAGAAGAATGACCCTGTAGCAGAGTGAGTCAGCGGAAGAAAAAACCCTCTAGCGTTATCAGTTTAAATCAGTGACAGAATTTGTTGTCAAAATTATAAATTAATTTTCTTGAAAGGACAAATTGAGTCATACCAGATATGTGATTCAAAACCAGTTATAATAGATTGTATTGTCCGGAATGTTCTTGTCGCATGATGGTGAAAAAAACAACAACACTGACTTATTGTTAATGCACTTTTTTTCTTTTTTCTTTTTTTTTTAGGAGTGTTAGAAAATCTACTCTCAATCCCAATGCCAAGGAGTTCAACCCAAGGGTTTTTTGCTCCCCTGTAAGTAAATTTGTGGTTCATTTTGTGACAGTTATTGAATTGAAATCTAAATTTTTCATATGTGTTGTACCGAAAGTGAAAATTGTCATTTCCACACCTAAAAATGTTTCAAACCTGTATCAATTAATTTCTTACAATTTATTACGGCAGAATTTTAAAGGGGTCCTATGATGTTGCTAAAAAGAACATTATTTTTGTGTATTTGGTGTAATGCAATGTGTTTATGCGTTTTAAGGTTAAAAAACACATTATTTTCCACATACTGTACATTATTGTTGCTCCTCTTTACCCAGCCTTTCTGAAATGTGACGATTTTTACAAAGCTCATCACTCTGAAAAGTGCTGTGAGCTCTGATTAGCCAGCTATCCAGTGCATTGTGATTGGCCGAATACCTCAAGCGTGTGACGAAAATGTTATGCCCCTTACCATATTTTAACGCTGTGTCCCGGCGCAACGAGGAAAAGACAATAAAGCCTGTAATAAACAAGGCATTTGTTGCACCCAGTGAGGACATAATTACTGATTATATTGAATTATACTCTTATTACGCGTTGCGTCATGACATGAGGACGATACTATGTAAACATAAAACCATGTCTGCAAAGGAGAAATCCACTTCCAGAACAAAAATTTACAGATAAGGTACTCACCCTCTTGTCATCCAAGATGTTCATGTCTTTCTTCAGTCGTAAAGAAATTGTTTTTTTGAGGAAAACATGTCAGGATTTTTCTCCATATAATGGACTGCTATGGTGCCCCGAGTTTGAACTTCCAAAAGGCAGTTTAAATGTGGCTTCAAGCGATCCAAAATGCAGTTGTAAATGATCCCAGCCAAGTAAGAAAGGTCTTATCTAGCGAAACAATTGGTTATTTTCATTAACAAAATACAATTTAAATACTTTTTAATCTCAAA
>JAHKKF010525779.1:14291-25147 GCA_019740295.1 Labeo calbasu
GCTCATCTTGTCTTGCTCTGCCTGAACTCTGTGTATTCTGACTCAAGACAGTTAGGGTATGTCGAGAAATCGTATTTTCTCCCTCAACTTAAAATCATTTCAAAATCATCCTACAACGCTGCAGAAGTACCGGCCCAGTCTTTGCAAAGTGAACATGCAAAGATCAAACACCCTTAACAAAAAAGGTAAAACAGCGATATAGGGCGATTTTTGAAGTTGAGGGAGAACATGTGAACCTCATTTTGGATTGTTTGAAGCCACATTTAAGCTACATTTTGAAAGTTCAAACTCGGGGCACCATAGAAGTCAAATATATGGAGAAAAATGCTGAAACGTCATTGACATGACAAGATATTGACATCTTGGATGACAAGGGGGTGAGTAAATTATCTGTAAATTTTTGTTCTGGAAGTGGATTTCTCCTTTAATGACCATAGAAACAACAAACAACGAGCACTACTCTACACTGCTCAAAACTCACATTTGAATAGTAAGTAGAAAATTCTTTAAATGTGAAAACGTACTTACAGGCTGTGAGTCAGAAGCGCCAGACGGTCCTTGCAGAGTTGGAGGGAGAGCAAACTCTCCCAGGTTCAGGAAACCTGTGCTGCACACACTCGAATATTTGGGTTGTTATGTTCTGGAACAGTGTTTAACCATTGTTTTTAGTTGTGTCCTCTTTTGGAAGCCCAAACAAAGTAGTTTTGCTTTCGCAATAGAACACACAGCATCTCCACGACGTGGTGGTTACAGCAATAATAAAAGTTACGCCTTTTTCTTTCTGTATACATTTGGGCGGTGATATGTAAATCTTCCCACACAGTGACGTAGATTTGTAGGGGTGTGTTTGAATAAGGCATTTTAGGAAGCCTTGGCTGAGTCTTAACTTTTATAAAGAATATTTCTTTGGGTTTGAGACTTTAATCTTTGCAACTTTACAGATCTTATTTATGCATGAACAGCTTGTAACACTCCAAAGACAAAGGAAAACATAAAATTGCATCGTATGACTCCTTTCATTTTTGGATGAACTCCATTAGGTTTTCTGGAAAAGGGCAACCAAATATAGCATGGAAATGTACGTGTGTAATTATTTAATCTTCTTTTATTTCATTTTAACTCTTTCCTCAGCCTAAACCAGCAACAACCCCCACTCAAACCCGGCCCCAGGGTCAGCCCAGCCCTTCCATAGTAGTGCAGCAGCCCCCTACCGTTTATGGCCAGACCATGTTCCAGATGTACCCTTTGACACCTGTCAGTCCTGGTGTTCAGGTGAGCTCCATTATGAACCTCTCTGTTCATGTAATCTCATTCATTCTGTGCATGGAAACCCGCATCTATCCCAAAACATTTGTTTTTCGTTTTCATTCATGTGCCAAGATCCTTGATGTCCTGATTGCATTTGTACTTCAGCCATCCCTCCTATATTTTCATTTGTCAGCTGCATTTCATCTGGCATGTATATCCTGCACATAATTGCTTTAATTCAGTGAGAAGGGCCAGTAGAGGCCTGTTCAGGCTAAGTCTAATTGAAAAAAAAAATGGCACAAAAGTTTTTGAATTTGAGTTACATTTACAGTATTGTGTAAAAATGTGGAGTTGGTGTGAACAGACCTTAAGGTCAAGAACTTGATAATATAAAAATGAATTGTCTGGTATCATGCTATCAAACTTTGAAAGGAGCTTGTGGTTTGTCATCAGCTATAGAAGTTACACCTCACTGATGTTTGATATTATATTTGCTAATTTACGCTGTTAACCAAAATATAAAGCTTTACTGATATATGGTGTAGAGTGGAAAGATGCACCTCAGTAATTGCGAAACTCAAAAGTGACAATTGGTCTTTTATTTTCCTCTATAGCATCATTTAAAAAGCTTTTGTTTCATCCTTAATCACTTGCACATTTTCTAGAAAATGCATCTTGTACTGAAAAAAAGCGAATGATAATCACACTAAAGACTCGTTCTTTTTTTTTTTTCTTTTCCCTCTTTCCTCTCTCTCCATTAGAAAAGCATTATCTGGAAGGTTTGTGCAATTCTAAGCTTCTTTTTTTCTACTTGAAAACATGTATGAGATTTTTGCCTGCGTAACTGACCAGCAGTTGTTGGTTTGTCCATTTTTCTTTTTTTCTTTTTTTTTTTTACTGCAGCTGATCAGTTTTATTATTATTATTATATTTTCATACTGTTGTGAATAAGCTCATTTTTATACCTTTAAGTTATCAATTGAAATGAATTTTTTTCTTTAAAATTAGTAATCAATTTTTGTTTTATCATTTTCCTTTTTTGTTTTGTTAAGAGCATTGAAGCTTTGTTTGCATGAACACTTGACCAGAAAAGGAAAAAGCCAGAAAGTTGTGTGGCTTTATGTAAATCAGAAGCATTAATGTGTGTATTCTCGCAGAAGAGCACAGAATTTTGTTGGGTTACACTCTTGGCACATCTTAAAAATCATGTCTTTGAGAAACACAACACTGAAAAAGTTTACAAATAGCTATTTAATGTGAGCACTGTGGGCTTAAAAGGGAAAGTGCTAGACGTCAATTACAGTTGTAATCAACAAAATATTGTACATGATAGTTTCAAGATGCATTCAAGTGTTCTTCAAGACTGTGAAATACTCAGAACATAGATGTAGTTCTGCATCTCAAGTTCTGCTCCTCGTCCTTTAGCCTCCAGCCATGTACCATGTTCAGGTTCCTCATATGACCATGAGCCAGACCAAGCCCTACAGACCAGGTAAAGGTGAGAATGCTTCCCTCTCGGTGTGCATGCTTTTTTGTTTTTTTAGAGCTGCTTAAGGCTACTTTGTCTTTGCTCTAGTCGTGAGCTTCTTCGGTGTGCGGGAGTTATGCTGTGTATTTTTGTGTATTGATTTTGTATAATAGTTGCAGGGCTGTGCAGTTAGGAAATAAGATCTGTGCAAAATGAAAAGTTCTTTCATGTGGTTCTCTCATGCCCATTTCATTCTCTCTTTTTTGCTGTATCTGACTGCAGTACCAAACATGCCACAGCAAAGACCAGACCAGCATCACCCACCTGGCACGTCTACAATGATGCATCCAGCTACAGCTGCTGGGCCGCCTATTGTGGCACCGAGCCCAGCCTACTCCACCCAGTACTTCACTTGTAGCCCCCAGCAGTTTGCTAGTCAACCTCTGGTACAACAGATGCCCCACTACCAGTCACAGGTACTGTGAAATACTAAAGGGCAGATGTAAAGGGCAACCACTTTGATTTAGTTTTTTTGTGACAATTATGAATTATGTGATATCTATGGTATCAACATTTTTGATTTTTGCAAAATTGACTATATTGTGATATATATCGTTGCTGAGAATTACAGTTACTCATATCGTGATGTAAGATTTTGGTTCTATCACCCACCCCTACCCATGAGTAAAAAGGAGTCCAAGATGTGAATGGTAATGAAGCAACACAGCTGATGCCATAGATCACATGACAAAGCCAACATGGCTGATGTAGTACACCCGGATTTCATTCATACTTCATGCATTCATACTACATACAATGTACTTTTTTAACAGTCATGAAGTTTGTATTTTATAGTGTACCTACTTCGAAAGTAAACGATTTTGGGCAAAACTATAAATATGGTGTCTGATTATCTTCAGCTGAAACAAACTGTATAGTTTCTAGTTCTAGTTTCCCTTTCTTATAGCAGTGTTGAAATGCAGAAAAGATACCAACATCAACAAACAACGAAGAGAACGTGTTTTTAAAAGATCCGTTAGAAATCTGGGTCCTTAAGGAAAGCCTTTTGAACAGACAATATTTATAAATTAAGTCTTTCACTTTTCTTGTTGAATTCATTAATATAATCTTGGGTTCCTGTGTTTTAGGCCCAGCATGTGTTCAGTCCAGTGATTCAGGGGAGTGCAAGGATGATCACCCCTCCTACCCACGCTCAGCCCAGTCTGGTCTCTTCCTCCACCACTCAGTATGGTGAGCAGACGCATACTATGTATGGTAAGAACTCCCGCCAGTACAAAGACTAAGCCTTGCCAGCCCATGTAACCTCTTTACTATTATAATGTGTGTCTGTGCTAAATTTACAGTTGCTTTTTATTGCCTCTGAATAGCTTGATGCTGCATCAATTAATGTTGGTCTTTGTAGTGAGTCACACATTAACGACTCAACAAAATAGCAAAATTTATTGCTGATCTTTCTGTTATGTGTTTTCTTATTATTATATTTTTATATATGAGATATAATTATTTTTAGAACTATATCCAAAAGTGTAAATGTCAGTACAAAACTAATTCTAAAAAGTAGACCTTAGTGAGTATGCCTTTTGTTTATTTTTAAGGATTAGTTCACCCCAAAATAAAAATTGTCATTAATTACTCACCCTCATGTCGTTCCAAACCCGTAAGACCGTTCATCTTCAGAAACAAATTAAGATATTTTTGATAAAATCCAAGAGCTTTCTGACCCTGCATAGACAGCAGCGCAACTGACACATTTAAGGCCCAGAAAGGCTTGATAAAATTAAGGTTGAACCAGTGATGTCACATGGACTACTTTAACAATGTCTTTACTATCTTTTTGGGCCTTGAACATGGTAGTTGTGTTGCTGTCTATGCAGGGTCAGAAAGCTCTCAGATTTCATCAAAAAGCTTAATTTGTGTTCTGAAGATGAACAAAGGTCTTGCAGGTTTGAAACAACATGAGGGTAATTAATGACAGAATTTTCTTTTTCGGGTGATCTATCCTTTTAACATTTATATTCATTGGATTTATTTTGAGTAAATGGGGTAATACCGTATATTATAACAGCTTACATTTGTGTGTTTCTGTGTTTCAGTGTCACCTGCCCCCATTCCTCAGCAGTTTACCCACCCAAGCTCCACCCTTCACCCTCATCCGCAGCACCCTCAGCCCTCTGCCACTCCAACAGGACAGCCGCAGCAGGGTACCCAGCATGGAGGCAGCCACCCGGCCCCCAGCCCCGTTCAGCATCCCCAGCACCAAGCGGCGGCCGCTGCCCAGGCCATCCATCTGGGCAACCCACCACAGCAGCAGATGTACTCAGCCCTGGCACCCACCCCGCCCTCCATGACCCCTGGCCCCAACCCTCAGTCGCCTCAAGCCAACTTCCCCTCCGCTCAGCAGGCTGTCTACATCCACCCCCAGCAGGTGCAGCATGGGTATAACCATAACCATATGGCTCATGTGCAGCAGGTTAGTGTTGACGATTCGGGCACCAGGATTATAGAAATGCTAAAAAATACTTTTAAAAAAAACCAATACTCATTCACTCTGTCTCTAAAGGCCCACATGCAGTCAGGGATGGTGCCTCCACATCATGGCACTCCTTCCCACCCCGCCACTATGATGTTGATGGCCACACAGGCTCCTGCTGGCCCCCAGCCTGCGCTGCCCCAGGGCACTCTCAACCCCATCCCTGTGTCCTCAGCCACACACTACTCCTACACTCTCACCCCTGGTAAGGGCCATTCCCAGCTCAACTCAACATGTACCAAAATCAGAAAAAGATTTATTGCCAAGTATGTTTACTCACACAAGGAATGTGACAGAAGAGCTTCCGCAGTGACAACAGCAGTACACAGATAGTAAAATAAAAAAATAAAGACAAGATACATGTATGTTTAAATATAGTATGCGAATATATATTTGTATGTACATTGGAGAGTCAGCCTGCAGCTGTTTACGAGTTATGGCTTTCCAACTACTTGCTAAAAGTGTCTTTAAAGGGATAGTTCAAGGCCCAGAAAGGTAGTAAGGATATCGTTAAAATAGTTCATGTGACATTGGTGGTTCAACTGTAATGTTATGAAGCAATGAAATACTTTTTGTGCGCAAAGAAAACAAAACTAATGACTATTCAGCAGTTTCTTCTTGTGCTGTGCCTTGGTTACAAGCAGAAGATGTTGTACATAAAAGAGTTTGTAAACATATCTGAAGAGTTCGACAGAGAGGATGACTTGCAATTTTTTGCCCAGTCTTATTTATTTGAACCAGGATACACAGACCTTGTCAGAATGTGCGTCATTGTAATCTTGTGAATGCACGGCAGAGGACTGGGAAGAGAAGAAAGTGTTTTATTCATTATTCTTGTCATTAATGTCACATGGGCTATTTTAATGATGTCTATGCAGAGTCAGATAGCACTCTGATTTCATCAAGAATATCTTAATTTGTGTTCTGAAGATGAACGAAGGTCTTACAGGTTTGGAATGACTTGAAGGTGAGTAATCAGTGACAGACGTTTCATTTTATGTGAACTATCCCTTTAAATACTTATCCTGGTCTAAAACAGTTTTTGGTATTTTCTGTATGTATGATGTAATGAATTAATCGTCAAACTCCTTACTTTTTTTTATTTTTATTTCAACTACCAACTAGTTCTTGGGCAAAAATATGGGTATTATCAACCATTAAAGTTCCAGATTGCCTCCAACTGGGGCTGCCCTTGACTAATGATTTTTCTGGTCAACTGGTAGTCATTCACTTTAAGTGTAGTTGACTATTAGTCGCATGTCTATTAATAAACCATATAAATCATAATAATGAGCCTTTAATTGCCTACATAGCCTAATAAGCGCTCAACACACGCAAAAAAAGCTTGCCACAGCACGCAACAGAATAAAATGATTTGCGGGACTCCCGCGAAATAGAAATCTAAGCATAAAATATCTAAAACAAATGAATTGCTATTCATGTATTGCACAAAAGCAACAAGAACAACTAATATAAAACAAAAACGATTAACACACGTAAGCATAGGCAGAGTTTCTATTTATAACATTTGTTTGCAGCATTGAACAACATTGATTTCTGGAATGCAATGGACAATCAGAGAATCCACTCGCTGCTCGAAATGCCATGCATTCTGCAACCACGCACACAACAGCCTGTTGCTTTTAGTAAAAATAACTGTGGTTTGTGAATGTTGATGCTTTAATAACAAATGTTTTGTCGAGAGGCTTTATGCTGGGATATGCACAAACTTAATATTTCCCGTAAATTTCGTGGATGTACAGAAAAAAAGTAATGTAACTAGTAGGGTTGCACTATATACCGGTACTACGGTAGTATCACGATACTAAAGCTTAAAAATACCCACGGTGCCATTGCATTTTTTAAACGGTAGTCCATACGGTTGTACTGTAAGATATGTTGTATGCACGGCAAGAACACTGTTTAAAACGTTCATTTGAACATACATGCCAGCAGAAACATTACAAGTTGATTGCCAAATTGTCTTTCTGCTGTGCTTTGTGTAGTACATGCGATGTAAACGCTTTGTGGTATTCAGTGTTTCCCGACCCTTCAGTTCAGTTTGAAATGAGACGTTGCACTTGCACGTCTTTGTTCTTCATGCTGCAGTTTATCAGAACAGAGGGTCTGATTCAGACCGTCTGATGTTATTTTTAAAAAAAATAGCAGCTCAAGAATCACTTATACAACATCATAATATCTTACAAGAAAGTATTCTCGCAGTTTTATTCATTTGCCCACTTTTAGAACAGGTGTAATAATTTGTTTCTGGAAGCATCTTTGTCTATAACTAATTACTTTTGAAATAAAGTAATCAGAACAGTAATTTGATTACTTTTAAAAGTAGTATTCGGTAATCATTTTTCAGAGTAACTTGCCCAACACTGGCTACTACATACATCTTTCAGATGAAAAGCCATATTCGAGGTCGATGAATGATTGTGAACATTTGGATGCCCTATGTTACCACATAGACCAGCCACTGTGGGAATTTTTTATTTTATTTTATTTTATTTTTTAAACTAAGCGACTAATACACTTTTGGTCTACCAAGCCTTTTCTCGTTGACTATTAGGGGGCAGCCCTTCATCTAACAAAAGCCAATTCTGTGTTCCTGTTTGAATTGCTAGGAGGCTTTTTTTTAAATTCTAAATTCTTCCATCCAAAGTCTGGGAGTAAGACTCTTCTCCCATTTGTGTTTAGTATATTTTAATAAGTGATTTTATTTTGAAGGCTTGTGTACTTCCATATAATCTTAAAACCATTTTTTTTTCTTCTTCTTCTATTATGAAAATATAGTGATTGGCCAGATTTGTTTTGCCTGTAATGTTTGTTACATACTCTCTGACTAGTGATGTTAATTGGAAATGTTTTGTTGTTTTTTTTCCACCAAGTTTACATAATGTAAATCTTTGTGTTTTTGTTCAGTGCAAGGTCACCATCAGCAGCAACTGTAGAGGATGAAGATCAGAGAAGAGCAGTCAATTTGAGTGGCTCCCAATCTTCGCAGAGTCATCTGGCCCCACCCACCACTTACTGGCCAATCAAACGTTACCTGTCTCTAAACTCCCCTAAATGGCCACGAGAACCTCAATCATGCTGCTCTACTGCTATCCACCACCAGTGATTAAGAAACGCGTATAGGCAAATATGTGGCGAACTCTGGCTTTTTTTTTTTTTTTAAAAAAAAGGAAAACAAGAGTTTTAACGAGGAATCATTTTTCACATGTTTCAGTGACACTAGAACTCTTGCAGTGGGTCCTAACAATAACAAAAAAAGCCCAGATGAGTGAGAAAACTGTGCATAAATAACTGGAACATTTTGTGTGCACCTTCTAAGTTAAAGATAATTCTTCCGTATATTGACAGTATTAACATTACTGTTAAATGCTGCTGCTATAGCTGTGCTCAAGACCTTGGGGTAAATCAACACCAACAAAATGAAAATGGTTCTAACCAAACTAAACACGAGAAACTTCCATTAATGAAGATGTTCGGCAAAAAAAAGCAGATAAATTATTTATTAATTTAATCTGATGGCAAAACCCCATTAGACTTGACCGTTATAAAACTGTTAAGTTAAAATAACTTTTACTTTGTAGATAATATAAATGAATTTAAAAAAAAAATAAAAACATTAAAAAAAGTTTTAAAAACTTTACATGCCTTGACTGTCTTTCTTTCCTGTGTCATTTTATTACTTCACTTGGCAAGAATCAAGATACTGTTTTAGTTTTAAATGTGGAATCGTTTTTGTGTGTTTTATTATTATTATTATTATTATTATTATAAATTACAACAAAACATATACAATTATAACAGGACATCCAAATAAACAAAATCAATAAAAAAATCGGGTTTACAATTTACATTTTAGATATAAATATACAAAAAAGATACACTTTGACAAAAATACACGATAAATACAATTGTCAGTATTCCAAATGAGAATGTATATAATTTCACTTTTCTATCAACTCTTTAGCAAATACAATTGTATCTTTAGATTTTATCGTTTTTGTGGTTATAAGCACATCAGAAGACGAAGAAACGTCACATGCAGTTGCACTCCAGGCCGCCAGGAGAAGCTCTGAACACGTGTGCTTCAGGAATGTAAACGTCAGAATACTGCGCTCTTCCGGTTTGAACATGTGGAATGGCTGGTTGAAGTGATCACGCTTTGCAATAACATTTGCAAAAAAATAAATCTTCGTAAAATTGGGAAACTAAGGTTTTGCCAACATGGGAAAATTAAACGTCGTTATCTTGAGGTATCTGTCCAGGGATGATTTTAGAGTCCTCACAGCGGTATGTATCATTTTAAAGAAACCATATCTGTTGACAATAACTTTTCCTCTAGCTTTATTTTTAACAATCATGTGACGAGATACAGGTGTCTGTGTCTGAATCAAAATAAAGATTCGCCCTTTATCTGAATGTTTATTAAATTGTCAAATGAGTGTGTCAGTCGTAGCATGACATATAATGTAGTTCACGTTCTGTTTGAACTTGATCCTTTAGTTAGATGTCAGCCCAATCTAAAAGGTTCTGTTGAGTTATGAGTTATGTTTCTCCGGGATACACAGGTGGAAATGGGCATGAAGAACCACGAGATCGTCCCAGTAAGTCTGATTGCGTCTATTGCCAGTCTCAAACATGGAGGATGCAACAAGGTTTTACGGGAGCTGGTCAAACACAAACTACTGGCCTATGAACGCAGCAAAAGTAAGTGCGTTGTGAAGTTTCATTCCGTAATGTTTCTGTGAACGAGTGCAGCTTTTGACCGTGTTTCCTCTGTAGCTGTGCAGGGGTATCGACTGAATTACGGTGGCTATGATTACCTGGCATTGAAGACACTTTCATCCAGGGATGTGATTTTGTCAGTTGGAAATCAGATGGGAGTCGGCAAAGAGTCAGGTCTGAGTCATTTTGTTTAGAATATTTGTTCGCATGAAGCACCCTGACCGTTTTAATGAATCATTTTCCCCTCAACCTTCAAATATTTTTATTTACTTTATCATAAGGGAGAGTTTTCCCACAGCTAAAATGCTTTTTCATATTTCAGATATTTACATTGTTGCAAATGCCGAGGGAGAGCAGTTTGCTCTGAAACTTCACAGACTGGGTAGGACATCCTTCAGGAACTTGAAGAACAAGAGAGATTACCACAAGCACAGACACAAGATGTCATGGCTGTACCTGTCCCGGCTCTCTGCCATGAAAGAGTTTGCATACATGAAGGTAATATCCATATATTCCAAGAGGATATTTTCTGTACTCTGTGAACAGAGACACAGTTCGGTTGTTGTTGTTTTTTTGGATGCAAACTTCACATTTACATGTTTTTGAACATTAATGTGTGTTGGCAGTGTATGTACAAATCTACCCTATAATGATAATCCATGCAGTGGTTTTTAATTAATCTGTAAAAATAATATCCCCTTTTTCAAATCGAACCATTCTCAGAGGCCACTCCCACAATAGTTGATTAACATGAGCGTCTTACCTCAGATCAGCTGTAACAGTCCGACCTCCATTGTTTCGATGCTGGAGCAGGGATGTAAGTTAGACAAGAATATCTCCGATTGA
>JAHKKF010525782.1:0-13605 GCA_019740295.1 Labeo calbasu
ACACATATATACACACTCCTAGAAGGTATATATATGTGTATATGTACACACACATATATATATATATATATATATATATATATACATACATATATATATATACACACACACACAGATACATATACATACACACATACAAGCAAACATGTATATGCACAAACATATTTTTTTTATTGTGCATGACATTTACACACGTACACTACCTCTGATAAAACATGAAGCAGTACCACACGCTTAGAAGTCACATTACTACTCTACTGATACACTCAGTGTGCGTTAATGATACACACATTATAATAATAACATAATAAAATATCATCACACACATCTACAAAGATTGATCTGAGTCTGCAGGATCTAAATGTGTGTGTAAAAGCTTCAGAATAACCTGCAGCCGAAACAAAACATCTGAAAAGTGTACAAGTGTTTTGTGAATCAGGAAGTAACAGAGTGCGCTCTTACCTAACTCAGGAAAGGAAAACTTCTTCCTGTGTTTTCTAAAAAAGCTGCGCTTTCTCCACGGCAACCACTTACTCATGTTGATAAGGTTCACTCCATAGAAGAAGAGAATGAGTGGATGGGGAGATACACAAAGGAAAACAATTTACAGGAACTTCAAATGATGTCTGAGAAGAGTGATGCTGTTGAATGCAATGCATGCTGGGAGTAAACAGAGAACCTGTGGTGGGTTTCTCTTTAACCGGTGCGTGTCAATCAAACGCACTTCACATCCTGTCAGTGTCACGCACCAGACATCTGACAGAAACACAAAAGTATTAAAATCACACCTAAACACACACACACCCCTGATGAAATCAATCAAATGTAAGATCTAGTTCCTGCTTCCTTTTTTTGGTGACAAATTACTAAAAAAAAAAAAAAAAAAAAATCTTACTCTTAAACACAGTTCTTAGAAATGAAGTAATGAAGAGACTACAGCTGTGCCTCAAAACTTAGCGAGTCGCCTATTTAAACATTATTGGGCAACATGTGCCTGAACGTGTCACTTAAACTAGCGCTCACATTTTAGCAAGTTACATATATATTGCCTACAGGTACTTCTGGGCGACAAAAAGGCAAACATGTATAACTATTTAGATTTTTAAGCTATAATACTCAAATTTAACAAGTTGCCTAACTAGAAAGTGTCAGCGAACAGTGATTTTATATGGAGCTCTTTAAAAAAAACATAAAACAAATGGCCACCTCACATTACAATCAGAAAAAAAGGTTAAAAAAAAACATCATAAAATGTAACTTTTGGGCATCAGCAAAAATAAATAAATGAATATAAATACATTTTAAAAAGGGTCTCAAAAACTCAAAATGCATCTCAAAAACAAATCAAAGAACAAACAAAGGTAGCATTTTAACAGGAAAAAAAAAAAAAGCATTCTCGTAACCTCAAAAAAAACTAGCAAGCGAACATTTTAGCAAGCTGTCTAGCAAGAAAGCATTGTAGGCACAAAATTAGCAAGCAAGTAACCTCAAAAAAATCTAGCAAGCTAGCATTTTACCAGCCTGTCTAGCAAGAAAGCATCATAGGCACAAACTAGCAAGCTAGTAACCTCAAAAAACCTGAAAAAGCTAGTATTTGAACAAGATATCTAGCAAGAAAGAATCACAGGCACTAAAAAGAAAAAAAAAAAAAAACTAGCAAGCGAGCATTTTAACAAGCTGTCTAGCAAGAAAGCATCATAGGCACAAAACTAGCAAACTAGTTACCTCAAAAAACCTAGCAAGCTAGCTTTTTACCAAGCTTTCTAAATAGAGCAAGCTAAAATTTTAACAAGATGTCAAGCAAGACAACTTTACATGCACAAAAAGCTAATACCCTCAAAAACCTAGCAAGCTAACATTTAAGCAAGCCGTCTAGCAAGAAAGGATCATAGGCACATAACTAGCAAGCTAGTAACTTCAAAAAACCTAATAAGCCAGCATTTTAGTAAGATCTAAGACAGCATTATATACAAAACTAGCTCTTAACCTCAAATAACCTAGCTAGCATTTTAGCAAGCTGTCTAACAAAAACATCACCTAATAAAGAACAGGCACCTAATAAAAACCTAGAAAGGTAACATTTTAAAAAGATGTCAAGCAAAATTTCCTAGGTACAAAAAGCTAATACCCTCAAAAACATAGCAAGCTAACAAGCTGTCTAGCAAGAAAGCATCACTGGCACAAAACTAGCAAGCTAGCATTTTAGCAAGATGTCTAGCACGAAAGCATCACAGGCACAAAACTGGCAAGCTAGTAACAAAAAAAACCTAACAAGTCACCATTTTAGCAAGCTGTCTAGCAAGAAAGCATTGTAGGGACAAATCTATCAAGCTAGTAACCTCAAATAAACCTAGCAAGTAGGGATGTAACGGTATGAAAATTTCTGACCACGATTATAGTGACCAAAATGATCACGGTTATCAGTATTATCAAGGTATTGTTAAAATGTATTGAAAAAGTTCAAAATATACTGACACATAAATCACTTCACCAAGTTTTATATTTAAAATCAACAAACAACAAATAAAATGACTTTTGATTTGCATAATCACTAAAACAATAACAGTAGCGTAGCGATGATGTCCGGATTTTAAATGACAACATGACTGACAACAGTTTAACTACAACAGTTTAACTACTAGCACGTTCAAATATCGAATGTAACTTTTCAAATAAAGCTGTGAAAAAGTTTCATAAAAAGATCATTCTCCCATTTTAGCCTTTAAACAAAGAAAATGGTTAAGTCAAAATGATAATTGATTTAATAAATTATTATATGTATTTTATCTGTTCCGTAAATAATCTAGATAACTGGTCTGACTTGTTTAAATGTGTATAATCCACTTAAGATTGTTTTTCATCAACCGGTCAGAGTTTACACTACAGCAGGGCATGCAAATTCTGTCTGTTTTTTTGGCCAGACAACAACTGCACACAAGTTGAATGTAAATGTAAGTCTCTGTAAATCCAGTGTATGACACTAGCTGGCGCTTTTGGAAAAGCTGAATTACAGCTGTTTCCGTGAACTCCGTGGATAAAGCAGCATTGCGTCATGAACACTACTTTAGATATTACATGGAGCGAAGGTGAAAAAAAATGGCATCGAATCTTTTCTGAAGACAGTCAGAAACTTCAGAGGTACATTCATATAATTCATTAATTCATATATTCATTATAATTCCCGATTTATGTTTCTGCCGGTGGGTGCCCAACCCTCAATGGCGAAGTGAAACGTACAGACTACAAATACATTAGTTACGCTTCACTAAATAACATGATTTAATAAATACCTTTTTACAATAAGCACATATTCGCGCACACACAGGACAATGTTTGAGGGCGCACACTTAATATCTATCTATCTATCTGTGTGTATATATATATATATATATATATACACACACACACACACACAGGACCATGTGATATTTCAGTTTTTCTTTAATAAATCTGCAAAAATGTCAACAATTCTGTGTTTTTCTGTCAATATGGGGTGCTGTGTGTACATTAATGAGGAAAAAAAAATGAACTTAAATGATTTTAGCAAATAGCTGCAATATAACAAAGAGTGAAAAATTTAAGGGGGTCTGAATACTTTCTGTACCCACTGTATGGGAGAGGAAGCCAGCTGCAAGCCGAGAGGATTTCTGCTGCCACCCTCTCATACAATAATGCACTCTTGACATTTACCATTAAAACAACACCAAAAACGGCTTTAAATGAACTATGAAAACGAGAATAAAGTCGTAAAAGTTGCAATGCATTTCTTATTGCTTAAAATGAACGGAGACTATCTTGTGTTTTTTAGTGGGTGCTCGATTATATCCGTGGGAACTGGCGCCTATGCCCTTAGCTCTCTTTTAAAACATCGGCTGTCTTTCCACACAAAACGAAACTACTCTACGTGCCTTGCGCAAATGAGACTGTTACTTAAAACTGTGCGTTATGCTGCACAGTATGCATTTATCATCAGTTGTTCAAATTGCGGTAATCAAATACGGTTTTAATGATAATTAAAATACGAAACGGTAATACTAACCACTGGGAATTTTATCATGATTTATCGTCAAACCGGTAATCGTTACATCCCTACTAGCAAGCTAACATTTTAGCCATCGGTCTAACAAAAAAGCATCACAGGCATAAAACTAGCAAGTTAGTAACCTAAAAAAACCTAGCAAGCTAGCTTTTTACCAAGCTTTCTAAATAGAAAGCATCACAGGCACAAAACTCACAACTCGATATGAACAAAAAAACCCTTTATGGCTAATATTAGTGAGTCACTACCTATAAGTGTCATAGGCCCAAAACTAGCAAGCTATAGCTAGTAACCTCAGATAGACACCACATATTTTCTTAGGTAAGTCGATACTTATAATTTTTTGAACAGTGTTGAAAAGTTTTTTGTTTATTGGTTTAAAAAAATAAATAGAGTAATCGTCGTTAGTGAAATTTTTCTAATTTTAGTTATCTGTATTGGCAAACTACTGGTTGACCTATAATCATATCCCCCAAAAAAGTTTCAAAACCTAGCCATTTGCAAATCTATACAGCATATTTGGCCATCCTATATACAAAATGTCTCACAAACCTTGCAAGCTCCCTACCTAGACAGCACTTGAGGCTGAGTATCTATTACGTACACCACAAAACCTAATGACCTGCCTACACAGAGGACATTGGTGGCCATCACTGGTGTGACATGAATTTTTAAACTCAAAGATTGCCACCTACATGCTATTATGTGCTTCCCAGGTGTATAAATAATGTGTAGGTAGGCCACTTAAATTTGAGACACAGCCTAAATGTTTTTCTCTGATTTCTTGAATCCCAGAGCACCATCTGTTGTGTGCTCCTATCACACACAAGTGACTCATTACGGTTTGGGCTGGGCAGAGTAAATACCCGAGACACGGTGAGGGGTCTGAAAACACATGGCCTATGGATTCATCTGTTGATTCTGTTCCCCTCTGAGGTGTTGCGAAGGTCAGGACGTGTAACGAACAACTGAACAAACACACACAGAGAAGAGGAACAGAAAGGACTGCAGAAGGTTGTTTTCTCTTTCGTTTTCACTTTCCACTTGTGAATGACGTGTGTGTGTGTTTGTGTTTTGAGCAACAGAAACTGACAACTAGTCAACTTAGAGCTTAACTACTCATATGCACACAAGAGCCAAGGGTGTTAATTTAGTGTTGCCTGTATACTTTATTGAAGTGCCTAAACTTTGTCACATTTTGAAGGAATAAAGAGGGTGTAGTGCGTGTCATCAGGATAAAGTGACACCCCATGCTCCCAGCATGCACTGCGTCACGCCCTGTTTCATCATGATCAGTCCAGCTGAAATTCACCACATCCCTCTTCCTTCACTCTGCTGTGTTTAGAGTCTGACTCACAGATCCAAACACAAAACTGTCTTCATACTGTAAAAACAACAGCCATTCAATCCAAAAGCCACATTAAACTATAACAATTACAGAAACAAAATACATTATGATGTTTTATGTCAGTGTGGAGCCAAAAACACTTTTGTTTAAAAACTGCAGGACATTAGCTGAAGTTAAACTACCAGAATACATTCAGCTCAGATCCATATAAGGGATAGTTTACCCAAAAATGAAGATTCTGTCATTATTTCCTTTCATTCCAAACCTATCAGACTCTCATTCATCATCAAAAACACAAATGAAGATATCTGTAATGTTCTTTCATCATTGAAAGTCCATGTAAGCAAAACTTTGACCCTTCAAACAGTTCATAAAGATATTGCAAAAGTAATCCATATCAATGGAGTGGTTTGTTCCAAGTTTTTGGAAGGACACAATCATTTAATATGGATTTAACACAGGTAAGGTAACGTCAGGTTTGGTGGTATGGGTAGGTTTAAAGGTGGGTTAAGGTATAAAGAATGGGATTTTACTATGGGAGTTTACAGAATTTATTTGCAGATGTGATTGCATGTAGGTATTTTTGGAAATATATGTACTCAATAAGTGCATTGTATTAAACAATTAACTCAAATGTAAGTACATAGTAGTTAAGGCCACCCAATATAAAGTGGGGCCATATATAATTTATCATCAACACACATAAATAGAGCACATCAAATATGGTAAAAAGCAGCTGAACTGTCTGCTTTATGCTCAAGAACAACCATCACTGCGCATCAAAAAAGCATGATTTGCGTTGTGTGGACTTTCATGGATGGACAGAAAAATGAGAGAATATTATTATCTTCATTTGTGTTTTAAAAGTGAAAGAAAGACTCATGAGTTTGGAATAACATGAGGATGAGTAAATGATGACAGTGTTTATTTTTGGGTAACTTATCCCTCTAAACTATATAGTTCATTATATGGCCAGAAACATAGTAAGAAGCATTTTAAACGAGCAGTCCTAAAAAAAACACACACAATGTTTCATAAAAGTTTACCAAATAAGCCAGGCTGATTTCAGTTAGTCTGACTTACTGTCACTTGATTTGGAAATTTATGCCGGAAACCAACGTAGTCCAGGGCAGGCTAACTGTCAGGCTAAGCTTAGTACAAAAGTTCAAAAGTAAATAATTAAACATAAAACATTGACCTGAGTTTAATTTTTTGAACGCAAAGCTTCTGTGAAGAAAGCCGTTCAAAACTAGTTCAAACTAGACGGACGTTTAAAGGAGAAGTCCACTTTCTAAACAAAGATTCATATATAATGTACTCACCCCCTTGTCATCCAAGATGTTCATGTCTTTCTTTCTTCAGTCGTAAAGAAAATATGTTTTTTGAGGGAAACATTTCAGCATTTTTCTCCATATAATGGACTGATATGGTGCCCCGAGTTCGAACTTTCAAAAAGCAGTTTAAATGCGGCTTCAAACGATCCCAAATGCAGTTGTAAACGATCCCAGCTGAGGAAGAAGGGTCTTATCTAGCGATCGGTTATTTTCATTAAAAAAAATACAATTTAAATACTTTTGAATCTAAAACGCTCGTCTTGTCTTGCTCTCTCTGAACTCTATGTATTGTAGCTCAAGACAGTTAGGGTATGTTGAAAAACTCAGATCGTATTTTCTCCCTCAACTTCAAAAATCATTTCAAAATCATCCTACATCGCATTACAATCTAAAAATACTCTTTAAAGCAATAAAAACACTAAATTAAAAGTTAAAATCCCTAAATAAAAAATAAAAATAATAGAAAACAGACTACATTTTATACACATTACACATATAAACATTAATACATTAACGAATACACATTAACTCATGTAAGCTAGTAATTATAGGGCTATATTAGCTAGCTTACATTTGATTTACAGTTACTGCTATCATTAAAATACACTTATATGTAGGTCTAAAATTCTACATGAGGCACATTTAATGTCCAACAACAAATACTTTAACAAAATGTATTTTTCACTCAAAATTATTGCACTCCATCTGTTTAGCGTGCATACGTGCTCATTCACTCGCATAAGCCTCGCCCACTCCTGACAGCAAAATGGATATATGTGCATGACTTTCAGATTTTTTCAAATGGAGAATATACCTGTGACATGTCAGTTATGCACTGAGAAAAACACAACATCTCAAAGGCATTAAACAGCACAAATATATTTGCTGTTTGCCATGGTGGATCAATTTGATCCGTGATCAACATTACGGGCTGCTTAAGAATAATTACACATGCACTATACAATAATTGCACATCAAATTATCTTAACTCACTAAACCTAGAACAAATTAGTGAGATTGCACAAACTTAAATTGTCATTTATGTAACTGCTTGAGCCTCTGTTGATTTGTTAGGTTATTTCAAGTCAGATTTCAGACTTTAATCCTCACTTTTCTTAGCGTCTTTTATGAAACAGCCCCCTGGTTTGCCTTTCTCTTAGCCCAGTTAAACAGGCTGTGAGACCATTTTAAACCAGCTACGACCATCAAACCAGCTTTGGCTGGTTTAAGTGTTTTTTTGCCCAGTTTTCGATCCTCTCTTTCAACACTGACAGCTTTTGTGTTGCATGAGAAACTCTGAGTATTATGTTGACTCTTACATTGTTACTACAGCAACCAACCAATGTAGATACACCGGATATAGATCACACTGTCTGAACAAACAGATCAGATTTCATAACTTACAGTGCTGAAGATCACGTCGAAAAAATAATTAACAGAACCAAAGCAAACTTCACACACGAATGATGTGGACATGACAGTAGAGGTTTACACACACACGTTTGTTTTTGTGAATTGTGGGGACTTTCCATAGACTTCTTTAGTTTTTATACTGACAAAACAATATTATCCCCCGCAGGCCCGTCCCCACAATGTCAAAAATTTCAGGTTTTACTATCCTTGTGGGGACATTTGGTCCCCACAATGTAGCAAGAACAAATACACACACACACACTCCCTCTGTGTTTACATATTATCCAAAGCAGACTTTCAATCAAATCTTAAAAGTTCTCCACCAAGGTCACTGGCCTTCAGAACAAAAGAAGTAGGTGTGTGTGTGCACGCCTACTTAACCATATTTTGGGGACAAATTTACCCAGAAGTGAGCAAAATCGGACAAAAACTCCTTTTGGGAACATGCTCATTTAAAAAAATTGTCTAAAAATAAAGTAAATGAGGGATTTAAGTGTGTGCATGTGTGTGTGTGTGTGAGTGTGAGTGACTGCGCAACTGAGAAAGAGAGAGATGATTGTTTCCTCCACTGCACAGCAACAGGTTAGGATATGTGAAATGATTTTCCAGTGGCTGTTCCACCAAAGCACATACCTTATTTTACACACTGTCATTGTCTCTAGACATTCAGCTCAAACACACTCCTCAATGGTTTTCCAGCACTCACGCATACACACACTTTCCCTCCATAATGACGGCTCTGAATATAGACTTTCCCTTTCTCAGCTCACCACACCCTCCTCAGATATTCACACACACGGGTGGTGACATCAGTCAGCATGAGGGAATGCAGGAACTTTACTTCTCTCCATGTCTTCTGTTCTTTCTTTCATGCCTTTTCATTAGTTGCACTCTTAGCAGTGTTTACCAAGTCATACTTACTGTTTAGGGTTAAACCGATGAACCAAAACTCTATGCAATCAACTTCAAGGCCTGTTTAAACCAAGACAAAAGTTCATTTCAGTTTGAATGAACAGCAGTTAATGTGTCTGACATTAATATTCACAGGTGTTTAATCTCTTTTCCATTGCACAGCGAATAAAACTTGTGTCTGGAGCCACTGCTGTCTGGAGACAGTGCTGTTTAATTTGGTGGCACTCAAGAACAGACTGTTTTGCTAAACAACAGTGAATAACAGAGGAAGAACCCAAAACCATCCCTCTTTCTCTGTCCTCTTTTGTTTGGTGCTGTTTGATAAATGTGTTTGACTGTCTTGTTTGCTACTTTTAGACTAGTCGACTAGTCGTAGTGCACATCCCTAGCATAAATGCACATTTTCAGGCATCTACACAGACTCAATTCCCACATGCATGTGTGTTTTTAGAGACTCATTTCAAACGCAGACTACTTTCCACTCACAGTCAGATGAATAATACCATTCTTTCTGAGAGCTCTGAGTGAGTCTACATTTTCCACACAGTGAAGTTTAATGTGGGCTTTGGGTCTCTCAACTACACACACACACACACACACACACAGAGGCCAGTCAAGATGGAGTTTAATGAGACCCAAAACAATAGACAAGCTATTTGGTGCTTCCTGCTTCTATTACTACTGTTTCTCATTCAGTAATATCCTGAATACATCCTGGTCACACACACGAGCCAGCCAATGACAGCAGAAGAACACAGTGAGAGAGATGTGTGCGTAATGAGATCGCCTTGGGTGAATTTCCTTTATTTGCTTACACGGTTTTCCGCGGTTCAGGGTTTCAGGTGACACACAAACACATGGTGTCCATTTCACAAGAACAATCTCAGGTAATAAGGTCACTGAACTCACAGCAGGGTGTCAAAAGCGCAGTCTCAGAGCAGAGCTACCCTTCACTGGGTCAATCTCGCCCTTTACGCAGCGTGCTTGGCTAAACCCTCGAGTCAGACGGATCAGAAGACATGCTGAGATATAAAGTCACGTTGCAAACTCACGTTGTGAGATATGAAGTCGCAATTACGAGAAAAAAAATACAGTTATCTTTTTCTACACTCAAAACACACTCTCCTTCACTAGTCAACCAATGGTCACTAATGGTCACTTTCACTTTTTCCGAGTACTGCACAGAGCTGTCAGCTGTGAGAGCACACCAGTAATATGAAAGGACACACAGATCAGAGATGTCATGCCAATAGAGCTCCCATAGGTTATTCAAAAACTGCCTGATGCACAGAATCACACTAAACTAGTGAAAAAAAAAAAAAAAAAAATTTTCGCAAGCTGCAATCTGAAACAGGTTGCTAGAAGTAGCACTTCTGAGGACCAAGGGAAAGTATTTACTGGCTTTGCCAAAGTTAGTGGTATAGAGATGAATATATTTACAGCAGGTGCCAGGTAAAAAAATCTATTGTTATTTTTTTTTTCAAAATTCAGACTTTATTGCTATCTATTTTGGGGTCATTCAATGTCAGATCAACCAAATTTCAAAAAATTCCCCGGCTCAAATTTTTGATTTTGCTAATGCCTTTGATAGAAAAGATACACATAGTGATGAAAGCCAAAATATTAAGTGTCATGGATGAGTATTTACTGAGTAATCCACTATTTTGTAGAGGAGGGTCAAAATGGCAATTTTCACCTGAGATTCAGAGTCAAATTACAGGGGGGGGGGGGGGAAAAANGGGGGGGGGGGGGGGGGTAAAAATGATTTCAGAAAGATGGCAGCATCACAATGTCACTTTTACACAGAGATTGGTAGATCTGTTAGTAAAAATAGTTGTTGCATTACTTACCAATGGTTATCATTCAAAAATGGGGAAACAGTTTTTTCTCCACATTTTGCATGCCTGCAACTCAAGAAGTATTAAAGATATCTTAATGCCCTTTTAGATATTGAGTCTCAACAAACATCTTCATTTTTAAGGCACTACATGGTTCGGTTCCAGAGATACTGGAATTTCAATATGGCTCCAGGAGTAAATTGTTAAAATGCACACACATTCAATGGTCGAAAACCAAATGTGGTCAGTTTGCAAAAATATGATATTTCTTTTCTTTTAAAGAGGAATGTCTGAAGGGCAAATAATGTTGAAACTAGAGATGTATCTTGTTTCCTTCTGTCAAAACAACTGCATTGAACATACCTGTCTGAAAGCTATAAATATTCTTTTTCCAATATTCTTAAAGATATCCCAATATGATTTTAGATTCTAGTTCTTAATAAACTTTTCTTTTCAAACCTTATTTTTCCAAGGCCCTACATCGCTCCATGTACAGATTGTTGAATATTACCCATTTTCAGTGGACGAAAACCAAATGTTGGTCACTTTGTATACAGCTGATACTTATATTTGAAGAACAATTTCTGAAGAAGAAATAATTTTGAAATTAGAATTGTATCTTGATTCCCTCTATCAAAAAAAATGAACAGAACAAAGTGCTGTTTCTCCATTTTTGAATGGTCACCATTGGTGTCATTTAATATTTTGGCTTTCATCACTATACATGTCTATCTTTCTTCAAAAAAAAAAAATAAATAGCAGAATCAAAAATTTGAGCCAGGGACCTCTGGTTGAGTTGACACGGAATGACACTTTTGGGTTTGATAAACTTTATACCAGAAAATTAAAATTGAAGCTCCATTCACACCAGTAATAATAACAATAACTATAACAATAAAGGCTTAAAGGCTTCCAGCTGATGAACAATAAAAACACTGACAGCAAATTAGATTCTAACTCACTCTAAAGAGCAGCACACAAGAAAACGTCTGTACTTAAACATAACATTACTAATATTACGGCAGGGGCGGAAATTAACCAGGCCTTGTGGCAAAAATGCCAGCAAAATGAACAAAAACACCCCATAAACTCAAGACTAAGGGGCAAAAAATGCCCCTGCACAATTAAATAATGCATTACGGCTGTAATGATTACAAAGAATGAAGTGTCAATTTGCCGAATTACATTCAGATTTGCTCAGATTATGCTGTTTTGTGCAGCATTGAGGCTTATAACTGCATTTTGGAAGTTCATACTTACGGGCAACATTGAAGTCCACTATATGGAGAACATTCCTGAAATGTTTTCCTCAAAAAACAATTTCTTCACGACTGAAGAAAGAAAGACATGAATGAATCTTGGATGACAAGGGGGTGAGTAAATTATATGTACATTTTTGTTCTGGGAGTGAACTTCTTCTTTAAGCTCCTTAAAGTTGGTTGGATTCTGATTGGTTGACAATCTTTAACCTGTCATTGTCAAATTTTTCTGAAAGCGATTCCAATGATAATGTTGGTTTCATTTCCGTTATAGTTGTGGTGTGAACTGGTGTGAACTTACTATTCTCTTAAAATTTTATTAGTCACAGTTATTGTCATTGGCTTTGGTGTAGATGGCCCTTAAAGATTTAAAAGAAAAGCTCACATTAACTTACATTAATAAAATGTTTAGCACTGAAGCTGTCAGCAGTGATGTCACCATAACTATGATGTAATACATGACTGAATTATGATTGGTCTGCTTTTGTGCATCAATTTTCCTTTCACATATTTAATCATCTATAGCCAGTTTTATGAATACAATGTCACATTATGTTGACCATTGTGCAGAGAAAAAAAAAAAAAAAAAAGTTTTGTTGTCACTGCAACAAATGACAGCTCTGATGCTGCAATTTCTAGAACACATAACTAAAACCTAAAACCAAACTTCCCTAAAACTTCAACAATATTCTTTTGTAGCCCTGCAAGCACTGGTATTTTCTTCAAGTAATGGAAATCAGATAAATTAACATGCAAAAACAAAACGGACAGTAGTTGGGAGTGTATATGTCACTCAGACTGTCTCTTCCCATCCAAGCAGGCAGTTTTTGAGTACAACAAGCTGCATCTGGACCAGACCATCCAGGCGGTCAGAAGTCTGGCTCTGCTGCAAGAAAAGCGGTGGATCTGATAGACAGATCTGGCCATGAGCACTGCTTATATAACACTTGGCTGCTGTAAAGAGACCCGTCTCGCCTCGCTTTACAATACACTGTGTGTGAGAGAGCAAGAATGTGAATGTTTCTGGATGGGGAAGCAGATGAAAGAGAGAGAGACAGAGACGTGGAAGAAAAGACGTGTTAAACAGAGGAGAACTTCAGTGTGATGGGAGGGAAAGAGAAGCTGTGTGTGTGTGTGTTTGGCTCTGTGACTGAGGCTGGTTAATGGCCCTGTGTGAGCGGCAGAGCTGCCAACCTGTGCAGACAAATTAGTCCAGACAAATTAGAGTACAGAGAATGCACCTACAGCAGAACTACATTACCCAGCATGCTTCAGCTAAACAACAATAGATATATGGATGAATGGATGGACGGAGAGATGGATGGATGAATGGATGGACGGATGGATGGATGGATGGATGGATGGATATAAGGATAAACGGACAGATATATGGACTGACGGATGGATATATGGACAGATGGACGGACAGATATATGGACGAACGGACTGACGGATGGATGGA
>JAHKKF010525784.1:0-10200 GCA_019740295.1 Labeo calbasu
CAGCCTGGTTTTGAGCTGTAACATATATATATATATATATATATATATATATATATATATATATATATATATATATATATCAGGTGTTTGTAACATAATGTAACAAAACATTTTTAATTATTTGAGTTTATTAACAGCCTACAAAAGTGAAGTGCATTTTGACGGTTCGAACGCGTCATCTGCACATGTCCACTAGGTGACATCGGAAGAAAACAAACACCGTGTGTTTCAGTATATTTTTGATATCTTCTTCTGTGTGATCATTTGTGTTCATACTGGTTAAACTTTTTGTGTAGCAACAGTTCAAGCTCTTGTTCCTACACATCGAAACGCCCCTTTCCAGTTCAGCAGGTGGCGCTAATTCATCTTAAACGTCTTTGCTCTCCGCCAATAACAACACAAGAAGAAGAACAACAACAACAAACAGCGGAATTCTTCAGTCCTCTGATCTTGTTCTGTTGTGTTTGGTAAGTGCTGGATTTAATTCAGTTTAATCATTGTTCTCGTGATTTAGATATTGTGAGTAATTTTAATGTGTATCAGTTGCTTCTCTGTCACCAAAGTGGACTCAGTGCTGTAAACTGCAGAGATTCATTGAGGGAGCATTAGTTCGGGTGTTAAGAGGATATTTGGTGGCATTTAAAGATTTATTTTCATAGCTAAATTTATTCTGTTATTCATGGAGTGTCAGATTTGCTAAATCAGATTTTTCTTTGTTTGCCAGCCTGAAGCTGAATCAATCACACGGCTCTATGTGGATCTAACAATTAATTGTTTTCATTTTTTGACAGTTTTAATCTTGATGCTGTGAACTGCCCATACAAACATTCCATATATTAACTTTCCTTACTCTCTACACTGATGAGATGGCTACCTAAAATTACCCAAGATTAAGGTATTTTACCAGCAAATCCAGCAAGTTTTTACTGGATTATTTAATAAAATATGCATATAAAATCAATTGTAAATGTATTTTGGTGGTGTGAGAGTTTGCAAACCTGTTTAAAATGCACTTGTTACTCCTGAAACTTTGCAGCTGCTTCTCATTAAAAATAAATACTTTATATACAAAAGTGAGCAAAGAGTGTGACTGTGCAATAGTGGCATAAAATTAAATGTTGATGTTGGGATTTTGTCAATAATTTAGTGTGTTAGGCCTGTACAGCTGATGCACAAATCTTTTCATACGCTACATGTTCTGTGCAGTGGTCAGTTCACAACAGAGACAGAAATGAACTTTTATATTAGGGAAGATGTTTGCCTCCTATTTCTATTTCTTTTAATTATTATATTCAATAAATTCAGTTAGAATAACAAAGTAAAGCATCTGCTGTGTACAAGCATTCAATAATCGCCTTTAAAAAGTAAACATCTTAAAAATATTTAGAAAATGTCTATTTAACTTCAGATATAGTATGTTCATACTGTACTTGAGAATCTTAATTGTTGATAGTGTTGACTCATTTTTGCAGACCTAGTATATGAGGTCATGTGTAGTGTGATTCCTTTTTTCTTTTTCCTTCTCCTTTTTTCAGATTCGGTCCTCCATGCCACATAACGACGAGCTGTGACGTTGTGAAGATGGAGTCTGTTAAAGAGGAGATTAATTATATATGCCCTCAGTGTGAAAGGAGCTTCACCTGTAAAAGTAACCTCCAGGAGCACATGAGAATTCACACTGGAGAGAAACCGTTCACGTGCCCTCAGTGTGGAAAGAGCTTCAGACAGAAAGGAGTCTATATGGTTCACATCAGGATTCACACCGGAGAGAAGCCGTTCGTGTGTCAGCAGTGTGGAAAGAGTTTCATAAGTCGAGGAAGCCTTAGTTTTCACTTAAAGTCTCACACTAATGAGAAACCGTTCACATGCTCTCAGTGCGAAAGGAGTTTTTTGACTAAAAGCCACCTTAATAGTCACATGAGAATTCACACGGGAGAGGAGCCGTTCAGATGCGACCAGTGCGGAAAGAGCTTCAAATGGTCAAACAGTCTCCGAGTCCATAAGTTCATTCACTCTGGAGAAAAGCCGTTTAAGTGTGATCAGTGTGATAGGAAGTTTGTTTCAGAATCAGACCTAAAGACCCACATAAAAAATCACAAAAAATAGAAGCTTTACTTGTGTTCTGTTTGCGGAAAGAGTTTTTCATGACTGTTATGTTTTAAAGACCATATGAAAATACACTCTGGTGTGAAAGAGTATTTGTGCACAGATTGTGGTAAAGCCTTTACTGCAGTTGCTCAGTTGAAAGTGCACCGCAGGATCCATACTGGAGAAAAAACTCAAGAAGAGTTTCAAACAGTCTGGAGCCCTAAAAGACTTTGAGAGAATTCACACTGGGGAGAAACCGTTCCAGTGCTTTCAGTGCAGCAGGAGATTCAGACATTATGGTCACAAAGAAGCACTGCCCAAAATTAAAGTCAGTATGAGTGGAGAAACAACACCTTATGAACTCAATGATTAATGAGTGCTGAGTTATTGTCCTTGTTTAATCTTCTAATGTTATTTGTGATTCAAAATGTGAAAATACATCTTGCTGAGCATGCAGTCTTTGACAAAATATAAATGATCTGTAGTAAAATTACAAATATTCATTGTTTCATACACTTGAATTACTGTAATTGTGTTTCTAGAATTCACTGCTGCTGAAAAGAAACAAAATGAGGTCAAGTTTCTATTCAAACATTCACTTGTAAAGATGGACACTTATTAAAACAAATATTACACCTTGAGAACTGAACCTGAGTCATTCTTTGCATTCTTACACAAATTTGAAGTTCACTTGCTTTATATAATTTCAACCCTGAAGGAAACTATATTAAGAATTTTTTATTGTCATTTTATTTTCATGTCACCTGTTTCTATAACATAATTTAAGGAAACATTTTAATGTACTCACCCCATTGTCATCCAAGATGTTCATGCCTTTCCTCAGTCGTAAACAAATTTTTTTTTGTGGAAAACATTTCAGAAGTTATGTCCATACAGTGGACTTCTGGACTTCTATGGTGCCATGAGTTTGAACTTCCAAAATGCAGTTTAAATGCAGCTTTAAGGGGCTCAAACGATCCCAGCCGAGGAAGAATCTTATCTAGTGAAATAATCAGTCATTTTCAAAAAAGAAAAACACACACGCACACTTTACATACTTTTTAAAACTCAAATGCTCGTCTTGTCTATTTGGTTTTGAAGTTGGACGAGAAAATGAGATGGGAGTTTCTTGACATACACTGACTGTATTGACCCGGAATTACACAGAGTATGCATGCACATCGCAGAGCTGGACAAGAGGAACATTTGAGGTTAAAAAGTATATGCATTTTTCTTTTTTTTTCTATGAAAATGATCGATCATTTTGCTGGATAAGACCCTTCTTCCTCGGTTGGCATCATTCAGAGCCCTTTTCATTTAAACTGCATTTTGGAAGTTTAAACTTGCAGGCACCATACAAGTCCACTATATGAAGAAAAAAAATGTTTTTGTGCTGTTGGGAGGAAAGAATGGATGACAACTGGGTGAGTACATTACCTGTACGTTTTTGTTCTAGAACTGAACTATTTTAATTTACTTACAAAATTACTACGGTAAGGTGCAGGGCACCCTACAATAATAATCAAAGTGGGAAAAAATCCTCAAACGTTAGGCAAAAGTAAAATGTGAAACTGCCAAGATATTCCTTAGCAAGTTCTCCAATCATTGCCATTCTAGAAACTGATTAATGATTTCATATAATTTTTCCTGACGTGTTCATTCAGCTCATTGCAGTATAGGCTTTTTTTTTTAACAAACTACCATTGACTGTCAAAAAAGTATTCAGTTTGGGGGAAATTAAAAAACAAACAAACAAAAAAATAAATAAATAAAAAATAAATGCACAATATATGAGGTGTTTCTATAACTTAATTTATGGAAACATTTTTAGTTTGAGTACAGTAAAGTAAAGTATGCTTTGGGCTTTTGACATTTGGAACTGCCACTAGGTGGCACTGGAAGAAAGCATTTATTCTGAAAAGCATTTCATTCAATTCTATTCAATTCAAATATATTTGTATAGCGCCTTTCACGATACATATCGTTGCAAAGCAACTTCACAGCAAATTAAAGTTTTTACAATATATTTAGTAGTGATATATTTAGTATTTCATCAGCATTTCATTTAGAAAGTGATTAAACAACACTTTGCCCTCAATTTCAGTACATTTTTTATATTTTCTTCTTTGTGATCATTTGTGTCTCGACTTCATATTCGTTTTTTCGCAACATTTTTTGTGTAGTAACACTCCATACCTCCAGTTCAGCAGGTGGCGGTAATTCATCCTAATTGTTTTTTATTCGCCAAAAAAAACACAAGAAGAAAAAGAACAACAACAAACAGCGCGAACTCTTCAGTCGTCAGGTCTTGTTCTGTTTTGTTTGGTAAGTGCAGGTTTTAGTTCAGTTTAATCATTGTTCTCAAAATTTGATAGTGCGAGTAATTTTAATGGCAGCAGTTGTTTCTGTTTAACTAAAGTGGACTCAGTGCTGGAAACTGCAGAGATTGATTGATTCATTAGTGCTGGTGTCAGAGGATTCAGTCAGTCACGGAGTTTAGCGGATTCACTCCGTATTTAAAGTGTCGTGAAACCCCGCTGTTTCAGCACTGCTCGTTCACACCTCAGATTTGAAAAAGACTTAAGAAATGGGCGAGAAAAGCTGTGGAAAAGTGTGAGTGAGGAGAGGAGAAAACAACCAATAAAACACAGACCAACAACACACTCACTATACAGACAAATGAATATTAAAATATGAGAAAGAAAGAAAGAAAAAACAAACAACAACAGAGATGTATGGGCCACCTTGATATAATTTTAAAAATATAATAATGATGACAATGAACTCTTAAGACATCTTAGAGATTAACAACTATCATGAACTATCAGGTTTGCTTTGGTTCCCATGCTGGAGCTGAATCAACAACACATTTCTATTTGGATCTAACAGGTTATTTTTACATTTAAAAATTTTTTATCATAATGCTGTGAATTACCCACACAAACATTCCATGTATTAACTTTCCTTTACATCTATGCTGATTAGATGGCTACCTAAAATGGCCTAATTTTAAAGTAATTTACCAGCAAATCAGTTTGTACTGGCTTATTTAATAAAATATAAATATAAATTCAAATATAAATGTAGCTGGGTGCCGTGAGAGTTTATAAACCTGTTAAAATGCAGTTGTCACTCCTGAAACTTTGCAGCTGTTCTTGACCATCGTAAAAACATAAAACTTTAATTGCAATAGTGACTAGACTGTAGGCTACCGAAGCAAGCAAGGAGTGTGATACTGGCAAAAAACATTGATGTTGGGTTTTTGCCAATAACAGTAATTAGACTACATCTAGCTGAGTGCATAGTTTTTTGATAGTTTAGGCCTGTACAGCTGATGCACAAAGCTTTTCATATTCCTATGTTAGTTGTTAGTTGTGTGCATCATCTTATGTCAAATTCTTAAATTTAATCAATAAATTCTGCATTTTTTTTTTTTTTTAATTATTTTACCTTTATTTAACCAGGAAGTCTCATTGAGATTTAAAATCTCTTTTACAAGAGAGACCTGGCCAATGTAGCAGCCATACAGTAAAACTATTTTAAAATACAACAATACATTACAATAATATTTAAACATAAGCTTCCAGGACCACTCTCTTTATGATGACTTTATTAAATTTGTATTAAATTAAATTATTTAGATTTAGATCTTTTTGCAAATTATTCCATGCTCAGGGTGCATAATATGAAAATGCAGTTTTCCCCAGTTCTGTACAAACTAATTGTCAGAACAAAGACAAAGAAGAGTACAGAGATAAGCTGTAAGTTTATCTAACATTGCTTTATAGATAAAAATGTACCAGTGCTGTTTGCTACGTATATAGCTAATGATGTCCAACCCACCATCTCATAAAAAATGCAATGATGAGTCTGGAATTTTGCATTTGTAATAAAAAGTAGTGAAGCGTGGTATAACGAATCAAGGCTTTTTAAGATAGAGGAGGCCACATGCATGTATAAAATATCACCATATTCAAGCACAGTTAGAAGAGTAGCTTCTACAAGTTTCTTTTTGGCATTAAAAGTAAAATTAGATTTATTTCTAAAAATAAAAGCCAAGCTTCAGTTTGAGCTTATGTATTAAAATTGTTAATCTAATTACAGGTTGTGCCGATTAGTTAATCCAATTAATGTATTAATCTTAAATTAATTAGGTTAATCAAATGGCACATTGTGCTGAATAATTAAAATCATTATTAAAGATACGACGTTGCAAAAAAGTAGCTTTAGAAGGATGTTGATTCAGCATACAAAAACACAATTGAATATGGAAATATACAGTTATTTTATAGAAATCAACAATGCTCTAAATATAAAACTAAAAGGTCTTTCGTGCAGAAGAATTTTTTGCATAATGATGCATTCAAAGGTTAATGTCCAAACGAATGTTTATAAAAGTTCACGTTGTTGGAGATGAAATACAACATAGAAAACATTAGATAAATATATTTTTTACCAGGTTAAATGTTGATTATTAGTAACTCAAACCCGTATATCTAAACCTCTCTACTTAACTGCCGGTCCCGCACATCCGTGATGTTTATAGTTTTTTTAATGCTTTTTATCTGTGTACAATGGATTGTGGCCAATATTAGCCATTAGATTGTGCATGGAAATAGTAGACCACACAGGTACTTTTGGCATACTATTTTTGACATACTGTGCTTTGGGACACACATGTTCTAATGTTATTTAGGATGGATATGAACATTGGGATGCAGGGACGGTCTTTATGGTTGGCTTACTGAATTATTGACTCAACTCGATTAGGTCAAAATAGTTGATATATTCAGTAATGAAACGATCAGGGTTTTAGTGTTTATAGGTGATATGTATGTTGGATAAAATCCTTCTTTAGGGGCTTCAGACCCCCACAGATCGCAACCTGGACTTCACCCCAAAGTATGCTTTGGTTTTTAGACATACATGAGGGTCCACTACAGCACCACACTGGTCAAACTGCATTATTGCAGACCCTTACATTCGGTCATATGAGATCAAAAAACAATTCAAATACAAAAATATTTGAGAATTGTTTATTTTCGATAATGTTGACTGTTTCAGTCCTAGTTTATGGAGTAGTGCATTGTGTAATATTTATTTATTTATTTATTTTTTTTCCAGATACAGTCACCCATAGCGCATAACAATGAGCTGTGATGTAAAGATGGAGTTTATTAAAGAGGAGAATGATGATGATGATACATGCCATCAGTGTGGAAAGAGCTTCACAAGTAAAAGAAACCTCGAAGAACACATGAGAATTCACACTGGAGAGAAACCGTTCACATGCCCTCAGTGTGGAAAGAGCTTCGCACGTAAAAGATGCTTTATGCTTCACATAAGGATTCACACCGGAGAGAAGCCGTTTGAGTGTCAGCAGTGTGAAAAGAGTTTTGCAAGTCGAGGAACCCTTAACATTCACCTAAGGGTTCACAGTATTGAGAAACCATTCAAGTGCCCTGAGTGTGAAAAAAGTTTTGGACGTAAAGACCATTTCAATCGTCACATGAGAATTCACACTGGAGAAAATCCATTCTTATGTCCTCATTGTGAGAAGAGTTTTTCAACTAAAACCCACCTTGATAGTCACATACGAATTCACACTGGAGAGAAGCCGTTCACATGCGATCAGTGCGGGAAGAGTTACAAATGGTCAAATAGTCTCCGAATTCATAAACTCTTTCACTCTGGAGAAAAGCCGTTTAAGTGTGATCAGTGCGATAAGAGGTTTGTTCTGGAATCAGACCTGAAGGCTCACATGAAAACTCACACTAAAGAGAAGCTTTACTTGTGTTCTGTTTGTGGAAAGAGTTTTTCATGGCGGTTACGTTTTAAAGACCATATGAAAATACACTCTGGTGTGAAAGAGTATTTGTGCACAGATTGTGGTAAAGCCTTTACTGCAGCCACTCAACTAAAAGTGCACCGCAGGATCCACACTGGAGAAAAACCGTACAAGTGTTCACACTGTGACAAGAGTTTCAAACAGTCTGGAGCCCTAAAGGACCATGAGAGAATTCACACTGGAGAGAAACCGTTTCAGTGCCGTCAGTGCGGCAGGAGATTCACCCATTCCAAAACTGCACTGATGCACACAAAGAAGCACTGCCCAAAACTGCCAAAAAATTAAGAAACTAGACCTTAAGATCTCAACAGTTACTGAGTGCTAAATTATTGCCCCTTTTTAATCTTACAAGGTCATTTTTGATTAAAAATGTGAAAAAGGTTTAAACGTGCCTTACTGAGTATTGTCTTTCACAAAATTATCTTTCATTAATTTCATTAATTTAGTTTGAGGTTAATTGAATTTACTTCACTGATCAGGTTGAGGTCTGAGGTTAATTGGGTCAATGAAATAATTACCTGAAAAGGAACAAAATGAGATCCAGCTTGTTAAAACATCCACTTGTAGAGATGGACTTTTATTAAAACAAATATTCCACCCTGAGCACTGAACCCGAGTCATTCTTCACATCCTTACATGAACATTTGAAGTTTACTGGCTTGATGTAATTTCAACCCTGAAGGGAACTATCTCCAGAAGTTTTTTTTTTTCTTTTGGCATTTTCTTTCTTCATTTTCTTTTTAATAACACAGACTATAGTGATAATCAAAGGTAAAAAATACTCATAAAAGCACCCAGAAGTAAATATTAAGACATGAAATATTCATCCATTCTTCAATTCCTTCCACCCCTTTGAGCTGATACCCATAAGAAATTATTATACCTTCCTTATTTGATGTACCTAATATAAATTCTATAGAATAATTGAATGTCTTGTCTTTATGAAGATTTACCATTCAGTAAATTTTAAAGGAACTGAAAATTGAGGAATTATAACAGATTATATATTTAGGCAATGAGTCTCTTTGACCCAAAATGAACTGCAATAAATTCTGCTGTATTAGCTGACAAATTATCTGTCTTTTTAACATGTGAATTCAGCTCAGTTTAGACATTTAACAATCTGCCAATTAATCAAAAAACTGTTAAAGGGGTCCTATTATGTTTTTTTCACTTTTTGAATTTTAGTGAAGTGTGTGGTGTGTATGTTTGGGCATAAAAAATCTACAAAGTTACAAATGTCAAAGTCAAAGTTTTTCATTTAAAAAGAAAATCTCTTTTCAAGAACTACAATGAACGGCTCCTTTGGACTACAGAGTTTGTTTTCTGTATGTTATGGTGTCACAATGCTGTTCATTAGAATATCATTAAAAGAAATCCCACCTATGGAAATTCAAATGGTTGGGGCGTGGGTAGGGACGAGGTGGGGAATTAGCTTAACTTCAGTGATGCAGCGCGGAGAGCCACTTCAACGAGCCGTAACATGGCAGGTATAAACACAAGCATTGACTAGAGTGGCCGCTTCAGAGAAGTAATGCGCCACAGACGTGCAAAGTGTGTGGTAAGACATTTATTCATCATACAGTCTATATAGCTTCACTTATAACGCAAGTGTTTTTTTAAAATGCATAAACTTGCACTAGACTAGGCTAAGCTAATCAGTGATGATGTTCCTTGATAATGTTAATGTTAGGCTGATTTTTGCCTTTTTCTGGGGCTTGTTTCGGGCAGTATGTAAAATAATTAAATAAATTAGCACAATAATATCATGTATCAGCGATCTCAAGACTTTGTAAAAGAGCCTAATAGGACCCCATTAAGTATAACACTCTGGTTACTAATGTAACCTTGGTTCGAGCATTGCATTTACCATGCTATGGAGAAAGATGCTTTCTTTAAATACTGAAGCCTGATTTGTTAACGTTTGTGTAGCTGCATGGATAAATGGCATTCCAATCCTAAGGTGAGGGCCCTAAGTGACCAGAGGTACATATTGGTTTAGTCTGCCAAAATCTAGGCTATAAAACCTAGCAAAGGTAGACAACAAAGACCAGCTGACTGCCACCCACATCTCCAATAAAGACTCTACTGGACAAAACTCAAGAGGAGGCCATTCCCCTAGTGGAGTCGGCCCTCACTCCAATGGGCACTGCAAGCCCACGCAGAACCTGATTTTACCAAGTACTACATGTTCTTGGATTAACATTTTTGTAGACCCTGGAACAACATTGTGATTAACCAATCAGATAAAAAAAAAAAAAAAA
>JAHKKF010525787.1:10225-26760 GCA_019740295.1 Labeo calbasu
ATGCAAAGAAGATCAAACACCCTTAACAAAAAAGGTAAAACAGCGATATAGGACGATTTCGATGTTAAGGGAGAACATGATATGGGAGTTTTCAACATACCCTAACTGTCATGAACCGGAACAAAAACAGTCCAGGCAGAGTCAAGAGACAAGACAAGTGTTTGGCATTAAAAAGTATATAAATTGTTTTATTTTTATTAAAAATAACAGATCGTTATGCTAGATAAGACCCTTCTTTCTCGGCTGGGATCGTTTACAACCGCATTTGGGATCGTTTGAAGCCGCATTTAAACTGCATTTTGAAAGTTCAAAATTGGGGCATCAGATCAGTTCATTATATGGAGAAAAATGCTGAAACGTTTTCCTTAAAAAGCATCATTTCTTTACAACTGAAGAAAGAAAGACATGAACATCTTGGATGACAAGGGGGTGAGTAAATTAATTGTTAATTGGACTTCTTTAAGTTATGAAACTTGCAGAATGTATTAAGCATACACAGGCTTTTTCTCTGTCAAAAGATCAAGAAAAATTTGGTTTCTCATGTCATGACCCCTTTAATGAAAGTATCAACATGTCTTTTCTTCTGTATTGTGACATCTGAGTGACACAAGTTATAGGAATTTTAACTTGATAAGAAATAAATCTGTAGATCTATACTTCAAAAAGGATGGAACTTCTTGGATTTTGTATTCCTATTATGGTATTTTCACAAATAAATAAAAAAGGGAAGTAAACAAGAGTAATCAACAGTAAACTCAGCAAACTCAGGCTGGTCTGTGTGGCATTAAATGTTTATTAGATTTTCGAAGGCTGTTTAAATAGTATATTTGCTCAATGCAGAGAGTGTATGACTAAAGTTTTATAGCGTTTGCCTTTCAATTATTAGACAGAACAGTTAAACAAGGAACTAATGAAGACAGAGAATGGGAGCTTATTTGTATTCGCAAGCAGATCTTCTCAGCACTATCAAAATAAAAGGCCCACTAACGACACTTACCAACCAAACAGAAAATCTTAAAAAATGCTACAAAAATATGACCAGTGGTCAACCAATATATTGCTAGAGATGGTATTACTGAACCATTTTTATTATATTTTTATTTATCAAGCAATTTTTAATTATCAGCATTGAAACTGGCAATATATCAGTTGACCTCTTTGTAGCATTTTAAATTTTCAGGTAACTGTGCGATTGGCTGATCTCTGCCTGTTTTCAACAACAGGCTCAATGGAAACACGTGCCTCTATACACATTTCTGCAAAACTGAAAAAATAACCTATATGTACAAATCACTGCAGTTTCCAGTTGAAATGAACACTAGAGGCAGTAAAACTCTGACCATTTTAATTCCATTTCACACAGAGTATGATTTACAGATACAGAGTTTTGATTAATAAAGCCTAATTTTCACACAATTACCTGCAGAGTATTATGACATTAAAACAATTTTAACATCCTGCGCGATGTGAAAACTGATACTTTTGAATGTTGTCATCACATATACAGCTTCATATGCACATTTTCTAATTCAGAAGGTTTGCTCGGTAGGTCACGCAATACAGCGTTACACTTGAGTGATGAAGAGCTCCGAAAGAAACCCATGAAACTACAGTTCGACAAAACAAAATCAAACAAATCTGCATAAGGAAGTTAAAACAGCACAGCAACAGCAACAAATGCATGTTTATATCACTTTTTGCATTTGTTAACACTATCAGGTAGGTTTAGGGTTGGGTTTAGTGTAGAAGATATTTCCAACATGATAGAGCATTAACCTTTAGCGACACTCCCCGGATATTTCAATTCTGAATAGCCAAAATACGTACCGCAGATCATGCAGTAAGGCACGTTACAGTGTAATTGCAGTGTTGCAGAAATATATATTAAGACACATATTTTCATGAGCTTGGGTTGGTTTTCGATTCTATAAGCGCTTTGAAGTAAAAAAAAAAATCACCCTATTCTTTTTACAAGTATATTATGTTTTGAGTGAATGGATCAGCCATTGAAGACTCATTCGACCCATTTCCCTCTTAGTGAAGCGTCTGAGCTGTTTCACCCACACAGTATCAAACCCACGAGTTCTCTGATCCACCAGAATGACTTTTGTGTTAATCTCTGATGGCACATCCATCATCTACACACACATACTCACAGAGAAAAGAACCCACACTCATTCATACACCTACACATGTACCTTTTTATGTGCCATGCTTCGTGACACACACTCAAACGTTCCGTTTCTGAGCAGTTTCTGCCTCCCTTTCTAATGCCTTCAATTTTAGATGCAAATTATTTACCCAAGAGCTCTCCACTTGCTATTAAAAGCTGATTCAATGCTTCCGACCTAGCCTAGGTGGTTAGTTGTTTATATTTGTCGAGCAACAGAATTCAACTGATTCTGTTCACAGCTGTGTGTATGTTGCTTATTCAGTCAGAATGTAGAATCTGAAATATTGGTAATATTAGTCCTAGATTAGACTATTATTTAAATTTTGGCATTACCTGATTTAAATAAACTATTAAACTATAAACTTTTTAAAGACCTTCAGAATAATTGAAGACCTTCATTTGCATTTTAAAAATAAAAATTGTCAAGCTACAATTATGCAATTATACAATTATTCATAAAATTCCACAATATTTTGATCGTACCGCACAGCCTTGCCCAAAGCTGATCAGCTTGACTGAAAGTTTGTTTTTCAAAAGTGAACTGACATTGTTAAGACAACATCTTTTACGATTCATTTAGCGCTTAATCATTTAGCTAAATGTGCTGTTGTGTTGTGTGTTATGAAGGGACATCATTTTAAGAGGCCCTTTGGCTTAGTGTGCTGTTAGAGAATCTGACTCTGAACCAGAGGAAGAGGCGACGGGTTTTGTCGCCTTCCTCGTGGGAGACGTGAAAGGCATGCTGGGAAGGTAATGCACTTTTAATGGCCTGGTGCAGAGCCCTGCAGCTGTGACGGCCCATGTAGCTGCGGCTCTGATTGATTACACGTCTCCCGGGGGCCGGGGAGAGTGACGCAGCAGCTGCAATTCATCGCGTCGTCAGGGCCGCCGGGGAACCAGTCGTGATTCAGCAGAACACTGCACTGGTATCCACACAGTGCTGCTCATACGGGAGGTGTTATTGTCTAGCCTGGTGATGATTCATTTTTACATATATTCATTTTTAATCTCAGGACATGGATTGGAATATAGCGTTTTTATTAAATCAGGTCAGCTAAGGTACTGAATACTGATGATGCTGGAGATTATTATGTGGTCATATTTGGTTTTACTCATTGGTTTCATCCCTAATGCTCATAAAACATTAAATCTTTATGACATGGAGACGGTTAATATAATAATACTGAAAGATGTGAACAGTGTTGGGGGTAATGCATTACAAGTAATGCAAGTTACATAATCAGAGTACTTTTTTCAGTAAAGAAATGCATCACTTTTTAATTTACAAAAAAATATCTGAGTTACTTTTTTTTTTTTTAAAAAGTAACTCTAGTTACTTTGTTCTCCATGTATTGACTGGCAGCTCTCATGTTGCCATGTTGAGAGAAATCAGGAGTAAGTGTTGTGTGCGTTGTGTAAAAATTATGTTACTGTAGTTCTGGACTAAATGTGAACATGCATTTACTCATCTCACTTGCATAAAAACAGATTGAGTATTGCTCAAAATGAATAAAAACGGTGAAATGCTAACTCAGAATATGACACAAACCTGGAATAATTGGTAACACTTCACAATAAGGTGTTATTTGCTAACATTAACGTATTTACTAACATAAACGAACAATGAACAGTACATTTATTACAGTGTTTATTAATCTTTGTTAATGTTAGTTAATAAAAATACAGTTGTTCATCGTTTGTTCGTGTTAGTTCGCAATGCATTAACTAATGTAAACAAACACAACTTGTGATTTTAGTAATGCAGTAGTAAATTCTGAAATTAACAAACAAAGATTAATAAATGCTGTAGAAGTATTGTTCATTCTTAGCTCATGTTAACTAACGAACCTTATTGTAAAGTGTTACCGAAATCACTTATGCTTACCACGGCTCCATATATTTGATCAGAAATACAGTAAAAACCAATGATGTTGTGAAATATGATTAAATTTTAAAATAACTGCTTTTTCTTTTAATATTTCTTTTAAAATGTACTGTAATCCTGTGACAGCAAAACTGAATTCTTCAGTGCCACATGGTCCTTCAGAAATCAGTCTAATGCTAATTTGGTGATAAAGAAACATTTCCTATTATTATCAGTATTCCTTTTTAATATTTTGTGGAAGCTGTAATATTTTTTCAGGATTTTTTAAATAAACAGAAAGTTCAAAAACTCATGAAAAACTGTTTATTTAAAATAAAAAAAAATCTTCTTTAACATTATAAATGTCTTAACTGTCACTTTTGATCAATTAAATGCATCCCTGCTGAATACAGTGAAGTCTTACTGCTGCCAAACTTTTAAATGATAATGTGTGTATATTCATATTGCTGGGGAAAGTTACTTTTAAAAGCAATACATTACAATATTGCGTTACTCCCTAAAAAAGTAACTAATTGCATTATGTTACTTTTTATGGAAAGTTACGTTACTTTTGCGTAACTTTTTCCCATCTGGACTGTGCTTGTTTGTTTGTTTTTAATATAGAAGAAACTTTTAGCAAATGTTAAAGCCCTTTCAGACCAAAAGTGACATGAATAAGCCTCAGCCATTCTGGGGTGCGTTTCCCGTACAACAACTTAACTCGCTCATTAATCTCCTTAGTACGATGCATTGTTGTGGAAACGAACTAGCAGCTAGTCACGACTGTTTCCCGAAACACGGTCGCATCTCCGTCGTTTGAACCACATTATTTCAACAATGTAGGGCCGTTGTTAATGAGATCACCGAGTAATAACTTATGTTATTTAACTGATTAGAGATCTCTAAAATGCAGCTATATTGAACATGGCACCAGATGACTAATTTACTATTTTTTGTTTACTCCGGGGTTCCCTTCCCACTATTCAAAAAACGGCACTTGCAGAGGAAGCTTAAAGAAGAAGTCCACTTAAAAAAAACAAAGATTCACATATAATGTACACATATAATGTTTTTAGATCAAACATGAAAGCGCGCGACATGGACGCATTAGTGAATGATGAGATATTTCTGTAAATAAATTGACCCTGCCAAGAACTGCATGAAAACGTATTGTGTCTTTTCCGTTTTTTAACGTTTTCCTACGTTTCAGTGTGAAAAAACTTTTGGAAAACGCTTGAAAACGCTAGTGTGGACGGAGAGCATTTTAAAACGAAAACTTTTCAAATGTATCCGGATTAATGTAGACGTAGCCACAGTCTTTGCAAAGTGAACATGCAAAGAAGATCAAACAACCTTAACAAAAAAGGTAAAACGACGATTTTGAAGTTGAGGGAGAACATGAGATGGGAGTTTTTCGACATACCCTAACTGTCATGAACCAGAACAATAACAGTCCAGGCAGAGTAAGACAAGACGAGTGTTTGACATTAAAAAGTATATAAACATGTTGGTAACGACGGAACTTGCGACCATTTGGCTAACGATGATTTTGAGAAACGCACCCCAGGACTGTAGGAGGAGAAGAAAGTTCAACACTCTTTAGCAATAAAAAAAACAAAGAAACACAAATGTTATGTTTATCTAAAGTCATTTTTGCTTATTAGTATGGTCGATTTGGATTATTAAAGGTCAGCAGCAAAGACACTGGTATGAATCCATAAAGAATATTTGTGTTATTTAACGTAATAAATGATGGTAACACTTTACAGTAAGGTTCATTAGTTAACATTAGTTAACTACATTAGTTATAATGAAGTTCGGAAGTATTTGCCTCCTTGTTATTAGTAATATATTCTCTTGCATTGGGGAGGTAATTTAGTCATTTTTCATGACCTTTTCGCATAGTGTGAGAGCTAGGATATGACACATGATGACAGCATGAAATGCCAAACATCTGTTTGAATATGTTCTGAGAGGTCACTGCTGGGTTATCAGAGATGCTGGAGCTTGTGTGACATTCCACTTGCTTGATTGCTGCTATGATGGGCCTCTCGAACACACATGGAAACAGGAAACACATGCGCAGCGGCTGTGAGTCTCTACATACCTTATCAGTGCCGCATGCTAATCACCATCAGAGAAACAATCATCAAAACCTCTTTCTAACCCTCTTGGGATACTTTAAACTATCCTAAAGTCTTTTAGAGTTTTAATTTAGTTTGTTTAGTAATGTTTTCAAGATGATTTTGCTCTGTTATAATTTCTAGCTAGAAGCATTAGCATTCACATATTGTACTGTGGTTTGGGCTAAACCGTTATATTTAGCCTGTATTCACTTGATTTGAGTTATAATTGTTTTCATTTAAGGCTATAAATATTTTCTTTAACAGAAAAAGTGAACACTGTTATCTAATATCCATTTTGCCTGTAATTGTTTTATTTACAGTATTAGCAAACAGCATTTTCCGGAGTTCAGATAAAATGCAGATCTTTGAATTACTCCTGTTCCTTTTCTTAAAGTAGCAACACATCAAACAATCTTATCTTAGACATACAAGACCTTGTTTGTTTCTGCAGAGGCCCAGAGGAAATGATGTCATGTAATACACGGTGAATGTGAGAGTGTTCCAGGTTTAATTGGATTAATGTGTCCTTGTAAACGAATTAGTGAGTGAGTGCAGTCAATATTCCCAGTCAATCAACTTGACTATAGTGAACAAGATACCATGAGAGAGTTGCACTGACCTCACATTGAACAAGCACATATTGTAATTGAGTTTGCAAATGCTCTCATGACTTCATGTACTGTGTTGTACAGTTTAATTAAAATGAAATCAAACTTGACCCTCTTTATTTTCTCAATTATGTCACTATACTCAAGTCACTAGTGCATGTTATTATAAAGAAAAAAAATCTGGGTTTTCATAATATTTCTTGAAATACAATAACTTTTCCACTCCTGAAACCATTTTTCACTGATGCATAGGGAAGGAAATATAATATTAACTTCTAATTTCAAAGTCTAATTTTCCAAATCCAATTAAATCCACAATGATTAGGATGAATTGTTTCCTCCTGGATAAAAAAGTAAAATGTGTAACTAATGCTGTATTGTGTTGTCTTTCAAGACTTACATTTATGCATTTGGCAGATGCTTAAATCAACATGACTAATATTGCAATGTGACGTGAGTGTTATTAGTGCTGTGCTCTATTGGTTTTGGTTTGTTTTGGTTAATTAATGCAAGAATATTGAAAAATAAACCAAGTTTACACAACTTTTTCAATAACATTCACATTCACTAAGGTAGAAGTTATTAGAAAACACTGTAATTATGTTTTCTTTAGTAGATGATTTACACTACCGTTGCTGGGTTGGTCTTTTTTATGTTTTTAAAAGAAGTGTCTTGTGTGCTCAACCACATTTATTTGATAAAAACAGTAATGTGAAATATTATTCTAATTTAAAACAACTATTTTCTATTTTAACATATTTTATATATTTAAAATGTAATTTATTAAAATGTTATTTGTCATACAGTCTGAAATCAGACCCCATTCCAAAGAACTTTTCCAGCTTTTTTTACAATTTTGGTCTTACACCAACGAAAAACATCACTGAAAAAAAACACAAAAGTTCTGCAAATTAATAATAATAATTAAAAAAAAAAAAAAACCTAGAATAACAGGTTTGGAAAAGTCATCAGTCCCTTGATTTAATATTTCATAGAGACAACTTATGCTTTAATTATAGCCGTCAGTCTTTTTGAATATGTCTGTACTAGCTTTGCACACCTTGTTTGGGGAAAAATTGCCTATTCTTCCTTGCAGAATTGCTCAAGTTCAGTCAAATTCTGTGGTGAGATTCAATTGACTGCTCTCTTCAAATCCATCCACAGATTTTCAATTGGATTTGTCAGGACTCAAGGGCATTCAGCTTCTTATCCTTAAGCCATTTCATTGTTTTGGCAGTAGGTTGAGGGTCATTGTCGTGTTGGAAGGTAAATGACCTGCTCATCTTCAATTGTCTAGCAGAGCAGTGTTTGGGGTAACACATTACAAGTAACACGAGTTACGTAATAATATTACTTTTTTCAAGTAACTAGTAAAGTAACGCATTACTTTTTAATTTCTAAGAAAATATCTGAGTTATATTTTTAAATAAGTAACGCCAGTTACCTTTTTCCCCATTTATTGATTGACAAGTCTCCTGTCAGGAAATTGGGAGTAAACATGATGATACTGTATTCTAGACTAAATGTGAACATGCATTAATTCATCTCACTCACAAAAAACAGATTCAGTGTTCCTCAAAAAGAATAAAAACAGTGAAATGCAAACTCAAAATATAACGCAACTCTGCAATAATTTAATATGTTAAATAAAACAAATATTCTTTATGCATTTAATCCCATTTTATTAACCAGTGTCTTTGCTAAGCAAAAATGACTTTAGATAAACTAACATTTGTGCTGAGCCTGAGGTGAATTCATTTCACTTTTGGTGTAAAAGGGCTTTTACAAACAGAATTGTTTTATATTAAAAACAAATAAGTAGGCCCTGCCCAGATTTAAAGTAATGCAAAAGTAACGTAACGCATTACTTTCCATAAAAAGTAACTAAGTAACATAATTGATGTAATAATGGATGCAGGTTTTCCTCAAGAATTTGGATGTACTTGGCAGCGTCCATTTTCCCTTCAATTGTGACCAATTTCCCAGTCCCAGCTGAAGAGAAACACTCCCTCAACATAATGCTACCACCATGCTTCACAGTAGGTATGGTATGTTTTGGTGTTGTGCTGTGTTTTGCTTTTTGCCAAACATAGTGCTTGGAGTTCAGTCCAAAAAAGACAGTTTTGGTCTCATCAGACCATAGCACCTTTTGCCAGAAGGTGTCAGACTCCAAAATGTGTTTTTGCATAGCGCAAATGAGAAAGGCTTCTTTCGTGCCACCCAGGCCAGCTTTGTGTACAGCTTGGGAGATAGTTGTTTCATGCATAGACTGACCAGACCCAGCCATAAAGCCTTGTAAGTCCTTCAAAGTTACCTTTGACCTCCTGGTAGCTTCTGCTATCAATGTCCTCCTGGCTCTGTCATCCACTTCGGATGGACGACCTGATCTAGGCAATGTGTGGTGCCATAGTACAGTACTCCAAGGGATAGCTAAAGCCTTTGAAATGTTTTTGTAGCCTTCTCCTCACTTGTGGTTTTCGACAGCTTTATCCTGGCGGACTTTTAAAAGCACTTTCCCAACCATGGTGACTTCTTCTTTGCTGTACCATGCACTACTAACAGTGGAATCTTAAAGAAACAGCTTGTTTTTTTTTTAAGTAATCAACACCACTACTGTTGATGTCAGGTGGGGCAATTAGCCTGGTGTTTTTGGAAGTTGAATCTGGAAGAATCTGGAAGTTGATTGCTTGCACCTGAGCTTATAATGGTATACTCTAAGACAGGGGTCACCACACTCTGTCCTGGAGGGCCGGTGTCCTGCATAGTTTAGCTCCAACCCTAATCAAACACACCTAAACCAGCTAATCAAGGTCTTAGGTATACTTAAAACTTCCAGGCAGGTGTTTTGAGGCAAGTTGGAGCTAAACTCTGCAGGACACCGGCCCTCCAGGATCAAGTTTGGCGATCCCTGCTCTAAGGAGCTAATTACTTTACCAAACCAGACATTTCACTAATTAATTTTTAATAATCCTCTAAAAAAAATGTAAATGATATTTTACTTTAATGATGAGGGTTATAATAATGCGTGCATGCAGCTCAAAAAAGTTACTTAAGACTTTTTTATAAATTCGCTAAGGTTATTATGAATTTTGCACTTCCTATTTAATTTTAGGTCAAACTGTCCGTTTTATTTTTTTTTCGCCAAAGCCGTTTACTTTTACTTTGGTATAAATTTATATACAAGTACCACAGTATTTACATAGTTCTTCAAAAAAAAAACTACCTAAACTCATTGGAAATATGTGTAACAGAGTTTTGATTAATAAAGCCTTCACACAGTTACTTGTAGAATATTATGTTATTATTAAACAATTTTAACATCCAATTTTAACATACTTTTGAACGTTGTCGTCACATATACAGCTTCATATGTGTGCGTTTTCTAATTCAGTAGGTTTGCTCAGTAGCTCACGTGATATGGCGTTGAACGATAAAAAGCGGCAGTACGAAAATCATTAAAAAACAACAACACAGCATTCCCCTAGTACCATTTTCTAAAAACAGTAATAGAAATAGTACTTTTTGTTTTTAAAAAAAAACCTTCAATACAAAAGTAGAAAGCATGTTTTGAATGTACCCAGCAGGCACCCAACGTCATAAGGTTGTGACCAAAATACAATGTCAATTCAACGTATAATGTCAACGTTAATTGGATGTCCAATACCGACTTCAGCTGACGTTGAAATTTGATTGTTTTTAGGTTGTGCAACCAAAATCCAACATTAAGTCAACGTCAAAATGACGTCAACGTCCAACCTCAACCAGACGTTATATTGACGTCCAGTGCCTGCAGGGTACCGATACGTGGAGTTTTACAAACTGATGAGTAATCCTAAAGCAGATGTGCCAGTTTCTCTCTGAAATAGAGACAAGCATAAAGGTAGAAGCGTTCTTATTCCTGTCGGCGGTGGCCTGACGGGATCCATTGACAGCTTTATTTCGCTACGCCATCTCAGCCGACCTTGGCTCATCTCAAAGCCCTTGTCCTCCCAGACAGACAATTTAGAGGTGCTGTCTCAAAACTGACCCGGGACGTCGGCAAACCGTCATCATTAACGTAAACCAAACATCGCCTTGGGAAAGGAGGGGCTGTTTTCTCAGTCTGTTGGCTCAAGGGCTCAAAGCACACGTGGCTAATATTTCCACGTCAAGTTTGATTTTCTCTGCATTGTTCTCACAGTTGTCCTGGCTGTGACGAGATTTGAATATAATTTTCTGTTAGGGTTGCCATGGTGACTAAAGCAGGGTCTCTGCGTGTGCCAGTTGCCATGCAGTGGTTTAGAAAAGAAGTACAAACGCCACTGCATGCTATCTAGAATTTACACAGAGCTGCATCTTGGTTAGTTTACCTTCGTTTGGCCCACACGTTCATTTCACGGCGTCTCAATTTGACTCGTGCTTGTAGTTTTTACTCTACTGACCTCATCTGTGTTGTCAGAGAAAACACGCTCGCGTCTCTTGCCCTCCCGGTGCAGTTGGGCATGACTCACAAATGGACTTTCTTCCTACACAAACTCGCACACACAGCTGCATTTACTGAAAAAGCGTGTCGTGAATCACAAATATTCGCACAGGTGCTGTGATGACGCTGCAGTGACTACTGCGCACACACACAAAAGCACAAAAAGCTAGGTGGGTTCATTGATTGAGACGTCATGATCTGTATTGATTGAGAAGTCAGGAAGCTCAGCGGTTGATTTTTTTCAGCTGGCTGTGTTGAACAGTAATGAGATGAACATAATGAGAAACAGGTTTATAACCTCTCGTCTGTTGTACAGGCTGCTATAATAGATAACAATTTGCCCCGGTTGTGAATTGCATTGGGACGTGGTGCAGTTTGATAGGTAAGGAGAATATTTAAAAAAATAATAATAATAATTGTATTGAATATGCACTTGTAGTGTACTTCCAATCTTAAAAGTATATTTAAAAAATGTACTTGCAAATAATGTAACATTAATTAAATAAAATGGCACTTTATGTAAGTGTACTTACAGAAGGTAAACTTTTATGACTGACTGGCAACACAATTAAGTAAACTTGCAAAGTGCACTCTGTAATAATCACAAATAATAAAAATGTACTTTAAAGTACATTTTGAATCACTGTTCTGTTTTTTGTCATAATTAAAGGAAGTACACTTATTATAACACACTGTAAATCATTCAATATTACATGTACCATAAATGATTTACCACAAATGTTTGTCAGCCCATTCTGAAATACACGTTAACTATATTTCAACAGAAGTAATTATGAAATTACATGTAAAGACAGTTTTACATCCTACTTAAATGGGTAGTTCACCAACAAATGAAAATTCTGTCATTAATTACTCACCCTTATGTCGTTCAAAACCTGTAAGGCCTTTGTTCATCTACATAACACAAATTAAGATATTTTTTTAATGAAATCCAAGAGCTTTCTGGCCCTCCGTAGACAGCAACGCAACTACCACGTTTAAGGCCCAGAAAGGTAGTAAGGACATTGTTCAAATATTCCATGTGACATCCATGGTTCAACCTTAATTTTATGAAGCTACAAGAATATTTTTTGCACAAAGAAAGCAAAAATATTGACTTTATTTTAACAATTTCTTTTCTTCTATGTTAGTCTTTGATGCGTGTTTCGAAAATAAATTTGTGTTTTGAAGATTAATGAAGCTCTTTAACATGAGGTTGAATAATTATTAGCAGAATTTTAATTTTTGGGTGAACTATCCCTTTAAGTGGGACAAAAAATTGCACTTTACATTATAATACACTTTCATTTAATTGCAATTAACATAAAGTTAAGTGTCCAAAAATCTTACATTCAGTTCGCACTTAACCCTGTCACCCCCATTTTTGAACATAGAAGTGAAAGTGCACTATCCTAACTTAAATTGTTATAATTCATGAACAAATACATTTGTTAATATGATTTTTAAGTACCAGATATCAGAATTTGGGTTTCAAAGGATGAATTTTAAGTCAATTGACTTTCAGTATAATGTGCTAAAAGACTTTTGGTGACAAAGGTCAAAACTCCTGTTATGATGTAGGTTTTTAAGGTGCACTCTTGTCATAAATTCATCTATTACTGTTACTACATGATTTTTAACAAAAACAGTGGTAAAATATCTATTTAGAAGTCTTATACCTTTCCAACGATAAATAGTTTGTCATGATTACAATAGGATTTAACTGTAATATAATGAAGTAAACTTAGGCATCCCTTTGAGGGAACAGGTGACAGTTAAAAGATTAAGTATATGTTTTAAAAACATTACAAAAAAAGTAAAAAAAAAAAAAAGAAAGAAACAATTTTACCACACAAAAAGTGAATTTGACCCTTTTGCTCTGATTTATTTATTTATTTTGAGACATTAAAGCCATCTTTCAAAGTCCTGTGAATCTGTTTGAGTCTTATATTTGAAATACGTGTTGTATGAGAGCTGTCTTTTTACTTACTTGCTTTCTTTGTGATAAAAATTTAGATTTAATATACATTTACTTATTCCTGTAGCCTACAAATCAGTACTGACAAGTTAAAAAGCATTGATCAAAAGGTATTTAGATGTGGTTTCGTTTCTACTTGAGAAATGGCTCGTTTTGATCCAGTGCTTATGAAAGACAGTCAGCTCTTAATGAAACGATTACAGAAAGGGATCAATGCTGTTCGGTGTATCACGGCCAATGTGGTTGTGTTGGCTTTTAGATTAGCATGTGATTCAGAATTCCTCTCACCCAAGAGGGCTCAAATCTCATTTCACATACTTTATCGACTCAATATGTCTTGTGCAGTGGGATGCGGTTCCGTCACAGTACCCCAAGGACAAGATGAGAGAGTGACAATTTTGACACCTTGACAATCACACGCAGAAAAGCACACACACATTCATAGACACTTATCTCTTGAGAGAAACGTGTCCGTGTCCATTTGCATTTAGCAGTGTGACAGTTTCCCGAGACTGTGAAAGTGTCGGCTCATGTCAAATGCCTGAACACAAGGGAATAATGCTGGAATTTTAATGACAGGTCATATACATTTCAGCCTGTGTGTTTTGTTATTTTCAGAGCAAAACCATTTATGTATTAAAACTGAAGTCTTTCATTTTTGGGTTCAAGAATTGTCTTTATTGCTTGGCAAACAGAAAATCCACAGTGATGGGTTGGTTCCCTCACATGTAAAAATCATGACCCTATTTAATTAAAAATACCCAAGTTCATTATGTTCTTAAAGTTTATTAAAAGTTCAGGAATGCAATAGCATGATAATCAGATTATGATTAACTCCCAACTATCCTTTGCCCTGTAGAGAACCATGAGCACTGTGGAGGAGGAGCCGGACCACATGATACCATGAAGAGAAGCCTGCAGGTCCTGCCCCACCAGCTGCTGAGTAAGTCTCACGTTAATAAATCAATTTAATACTGATAAGCCATTTATACTGTTTTTTAAAGCTTTGTTTCATCATGGTGACCAACAAAGCGCCCTACAACCCTACTGTCCCATATAATAATAATTACAAAACGTTTTAGGGCCTACCTGATCTCATGATGAAATGCACCTGTGGGAACTTTTTCGCAAGACATGAAATACGTACCAATAAGTACATATCACTGCAGTTTCCAACAGAAATTAAAGGAGAACTCCACTTCCAGAACAACAATTTACAAATAATTTATTCACCCCCTTGTCATCCAAGATGTTCATGTCTTCCTGTCTTCAGTCGTAAAGAAATTATGTTTTTTGTGGAAAACGTTTCAGGATTTTTTTTCATATAATGGATTTCAATTGTGCCCCCAATTTTTAACTTCCAAAATGTAGTTTAAATGCAGCTTCAAAAAGCTCTAAACGATCCCAGCCGAGGAAGAAGGGTTTATTAGTAAATTGTTGTTCTGGAAGTGGAGTTCTCCTTTAACACTAGAGGCAGTAAAACTGCGAGCACTTTTCATTTTTGTACACAGGTATGATTACAGCTCCATATGTTTTGCTTTCCGGAGTTAACCCCTGCCAGATTACGAACCTGCTAGTATTGGTAGGTTTAGGCTTTTGTGTGGGGGAGCGGTTAGGGAATCATGTAGTGATATTAATGGGGTCGAAAATGGACACAACACCAGACATAACAAGTTAGCTTGGTAGCTCAGCTGGCACGGAAATGGACTTAGGATGTGGAATCCTTGGGTATGAAAAACATGACTAACGATGAAAGCGCTGAAAGATTTGGGATTGAAAAACAAGCTAAACGGCATGCTTGTGATTACATTTTTATGTCACGTTCGCTTTCGTTCATACTGTTGGGTGGGTTTAGGTGAAGTGCAAATGGTACATTATTTTAAAACATCACAGACATTTCAAGTCAGAACTGTGGTGGCACGTACAAAACATACGATAAAACGTAGAACGTAAAACGTACCATATGTACGTTCATTTGTTCCGGGGGAAAAAACACTAACTCTCTTTTCTGTTGGAAGCTATAGTGACATGTACTTATTGGCACGTAATCTTCGTCATGAGATCAGGTTGTTTAGGTCTGTAAAAGTTAACATGTTAACATGTTACTATTATAGTAATTGTCGATATTTAGAATAACGTTTTTTTAACTTAAATTTTAATTACACTTTTGTTTATTTTGTTTGTGTTTGTCAATTTTATTAATTAAATAAGTTTTTACACATTTTTAATAATTGGCTTTATTTTATTTAGTTTTAGTTATTTTAAATGAAAATGTTACCTAGCTGTTTTTTTATTATTTAATTTTAAGTTAAAGTTTATTTTAAAGTAAAAAAAAAAATGGTTTTACTGTTTTAGTCTTATTTATATTACTGTGACATATATGTGAAAACACATTTTCATGAAATTAAATGGTTTCCATTTAGGCTTTATGGCTAACATAATTTCTTTTTCTTGCATGGTATAAAAAGTACATCCAGTGTTTTTGTGGTTAAGTTGATTAATCAAGAAAATCTTGCTAATTAAACCAGTTTGAAACCCTGGTGGGGACACCACACCTCTTTAAAATGAAGGCTCCAAAGGGGTGTATTTGAGGTGATGCCATAGAAGAACCATTTTTGGTTTCCCAAAGACCCTTTGGTTCCCCAAATTGTCCCTTTCAGTGAACAGTTCTTAAATGAACAATTTTGAAGAACATTTTAAAAATCTAAAGAACCTTTTTCAACTTATCCACCATATTTTTGCTGTACGAGTGGCCAGTTGTAAATTTTATGGGCCTGGCTTCTGGTCTCATCTGTGTCCAGTTATTTTTAGCTGTACAAAACAGCTCGTTTTGCTTGATATTGCAAATTGGTGTGTCTTACCATATTATTTTATTGTATTATCTTAATTGTGAACACACTGGTTTGTAGTGCAAACAGTTTTACAGTTTACTGCAAGTTGTTGTTCTTCTCGTTATTTCCCTATAGCAGATAATGAACCAGAAGTCTCGCCAATAGCCTTACTTCCACTTTAAAAAAAAATAAGGTGGATTAAGAACCTTTTCTGCATTTCAAAGGTTCCATGGATGTTTACGGTTCTTCATGGAGCCATTGATGCCAATAAAGAACATTAAGCAGTACACCATCAGCCATCACAGCTATGCTGTCTTAGTCTATTATTCTGGCTCTTCTTTACTCAGAACACTTGCAGAATATTAGTATTGGCAACACGCACTTGATATCAGTCTGGCTGAGATCCAACATTAAAGTGTGAAATGTATCAAGAACATGAGGTCGGATAGAGAAGTCTTCTTCCATTGTAGAACAACTTTAAAAAGAGATTTCA